>HG992291.1:19412621-19448690 GCA_905220595.1 Spilosoma lubricipeda | reverse complement strand
GTCGAACGACACCAAAATTGTTAACATCTGACGTAAGAAAATCCGGAAAATTGAAATATTGACGTTTTCATACATTTTACTTAGAAATCTACCTTAGGGCTAGAAATCTGCAATTTTTATACGAAATTTTTTGTTCATAATACCTTTGAAGTGCACCCTTTTTGCTAGATATCGCCTTTGTAGACACTCCTGCGTCGCGTAGGATAATTTTCATCTGGAAAATCAAAAGAAAATTAGAATTTGGTACTTTGAATTTTTTAAATTTTTAAATTTTGTTAAATTTGACGTTTTTGTCGAATAATTCGATAGCCCTCCTTATATATAGTTTATATAGTTACAGATTTAGATAGCTCTCATCTAGACCTATCTAAAAACATCCCTTTTACATAGTTTCGGCATATAGTTACTTAGAAAATTTTACATTCATTTTAAAATTTTTAGATTTTTGAAATTTTTTGAGGTTATCTTCAATTCCTTTGATAACCCTTTGTTTGATAATTATAATTTATATATATCTAGATAGGTCTCCTTCAAAGACCCGTCTACAGACACCCTATTCGTTCAGTTTGGACAAATAGAAGTTGGAAAATTTTTTACATAAAAAATTTAAATTGTTAATTTGGAGGTTTTTGTCGAATAACTAGACATCATTTATTTTCGAAACACTAATATATACATATTTGGATAGGTCTCGTCGAGACCCGTCGAACGACACCAAAATTGTTAACATCTGACGTAAGAAAATCCGGAAAATTGAAATATTGACGTTTTCATACATTTTACTTAGAAATCTACCTTAGGGCTAGAAATCTGCAATTTTTATACGAAATTTTTTGTTCATAATACCTTTGAAGTGCACCCTTTTCTGCTAGATATCGCCTTTGTAGACACTCCTGCGTCGCGTAGGATAATTTTCATCTGGAAAATCAAAAGAAAATTAGGAATTTGGTACTTTGAATTTTTTAAATTTTTAAATTTTGTTAAATTTTGACGTTTTTGTCGAATAATTCGATAGCCCCTCCTTATATATAGTTTATATAGTTACAGATTTAGATAGCTCTCATCTAGACCTATCTAAAAACATCCCTTTTACATAGTTTCGGCATATAGTTACTTAGAAATTTTACATTCATTTTAAAATTTTTAGATTTTGAAATTTTTTGAGGTTATCTTCAATTCCTTTGATAACCCTTTGTTTGATAATTATAATTTATATATATCTAGATAGGTCTCTTCAAGACCCGTCTACAGACCTCCCTATTCGTTCAGTTTGGACAAATAGAAGTTGGAAAATTTTTTACATAAAAAATTTAAATTGTTAAATTTGGAGGTTTTTGTCGAATAACTAGACATCATTTATTTTCGAAACACTAATATATACATATTTGGATAGGTCTCGTCGAGACCCGTCGAACGACACCAAAATTGTTAACATCTGACGTAAGAAAATCCGGAAAATTGAAATATTGACGTTTTCATACATTTTACTTAGAAATCTACCTTAGGGCTAGAAATCTGCAATTTTTATACGAAATTTTTTGTTCATAATACCTTTGAAGTGCACCCTTTTTGCTAGATATCGCCTTTGTAGACACTCCTGCGTCGCGTAGGATAATTTTCATCTGGAAAATCAAAAGAAAATTAGAATTTGGTACTTTGAATTTTTTAAATTTTTAAATTTTGTTAAATTTTGACGTTTTTGTCGAATAATTCGATAGCCCTCCTTAATATATAGTTTATATAGTTACAGATTTAGATAGCTCTCATCTAGACCTATCTAAAAACATCCCTTTTACATAGTTTCGGCATATAGTTACTTAGAAAATTTTACATTCATTTTAAAATTTTTAGATTTTTGAAATTTTTTGAGGTTATCTTCAATTCCTTTGATAACCCTTTGTTTGATAATTATAATTTATATATATCTAGATAGGTCTCTTCAAGACCCGTCTACAGACACCCTATTCGTTCAGTTTGGACAAATAGAAGTTGGAAAATTTTTTACATAAAAAAATTTAAATTGTTAAATTTGGAGGTTTTTGTCGAATAACTAGACATCATTTATTTTCGAAACACTAATATATACATATTTGGATAGGTCTCGTCGAGACCCGTCGAACGACACCAAAATTGTTAACATCTGACGTAAGAAAATCCGGAAAATTGAAATATTGACGTTTTCATACATTTTACTTAGAAATCTACCTTAGGGCTAGAAATCTGCAATTTTTATACGAAATTTTTTGTTCATAATACCTTTGAAGTGCACCCTTTTTGCTAGATATCGCCTTTGTAGACACTCCTGCGTCGCGTAGGATAATTTTCATCTGGAAATCAAAAGAAAATTAGAATTTGGTACTTTGAATTTTTTTAAATTTTAAATTTTGTTAAATTTTGACGTTTTTGTCGAATAATTCGATAGCCCTCCTTATATATAGTTTATATAGTTACAGATTTAGATAGCTCTCATCTAGACCTATCTAAAAACATCCCTTTTACATAGTTTCGGCATATAGTTACTTAGAAAATTTTACATTCATTTTAAAATTTTTAGATTTTTGAAATTTTTTTGAGGTTATCTTCAATTCCTTTGATAACCCTTTGTTTGATAATTATAATTTATATATATCTAGATAGGTCTCTTCAAGACCCGTCTACAGACACCCTATTCGTTCAGTTTGGACAAATAGAAGTTGGAAATTTTTTACATAAAAAATTTAAATTGTTAAATTTGGAGGTTTTTGTCGAATAACTAGACATCATTTATTTTCGAAACACTAATATATACATATTTGGATAGGTCTCGTCGAGACCCGTCGAACGACACCAAAATTGTTAACATCTGACGTAAGAAAATCCGGAAAATTGAAATATTGACGTTTTCATACATTTTACTTAGAAATCTACCTTAGGGCTAGAAATCTGCATTTTTATACGAAATTTTTTGTTCATAATACCTTTGAAGTGCACCCTTTTTGCTAGATATCGCCTTTGTAGACACTCCTGCGTCGCGTAGGATAATTTTCATCTGGAAAATCAAAAGAAAATTAGAATTTGGTACTTTGAATTTTTTAAATTTTTAAATTTTGTTAAATTTTGACGTTTTTGTCGAATAATTCGATAGCCCTCCTTATATATAGTTTATATAGTTACAGATTTAGATAGCTCTCATCTAGACCTATCTAAAAACATCCCTTTTACATAGTTTCGGCATATAGTTACTTAGAAAATTTTACATTCATTTTAAAATTTTTAGATTTTTGAAATTTTTTGAGGTTATCTTCAATTCCTTTGATAACCCTTTGTTTGATAATTATAATTTATATATATCTAGATAGGTCTCTTCAAGACCCGTCTACAGACACCTATTCGTTCAGTTTGGACAAATAGAAGTTGGAAAATTTTTTACATAAAAAATTTAAATTGTTAAATTTGGAGGTTTTTGTCGAATAACTAGACATCATTTATTTTCGAAACACTAATATATACATATTTGGATAGGTCTCGTCGAGACCCGTCGAACGACACCAAAATTGTTAACATCTGACGTAAGAAAATCCGGAAAATTGAAATATTGACGTTTTCATACATTTTACTTAGAAATCTACCTTAGGGCTAGAAATCTGCAATTTTTATACGAAATTTTTTGTTCATAATACCTTTGAAGTGCACCCTTTTTGCTAGATATCGCCTTTGTAGACACTCCTGCGTCGCGTAGGATAATTTTCATCTGGAAAATCAAAAGAAAATTAGAATTTGGTACTTTGAATTTTTTAAATTTTTAAATTTTGTTAAATTTTGACGTTTTTGTCGAATAATTCGATAGCCCTCCTTATATATAGTTTATATAGTTACAGATTTAGATAGCTCTCATCTAGACCTATCTAAAAACATCCCTTTTACATAGTTTCGGCATATAGTTACTTAGAAAATTTTACATTCATTTTAAAATTTTTAGATTTTTGAAATTTTTTGAGGTTATCTTCAATTCCTTTGATAACCCTTTGTTTGATAATTATAATTTATATATATCTAGATAGGTCTCTTCAAGACCCGTCTACAGACACCCTATTCGTTCAGTTTGGACAAATAGAAGTTGGAAAATTTTTTACATAAAAAATTTAAATTGTTAAATTTGGAGGTTTTTGTCGAATAACTAGACATCATTTATTTTCGAAACACTAATATATACATATTTGGATAGGTCTCGTCGAGACCCGTCGAACGACACCAAAATTGTTAACATCTGACGTAAGAAAATCCGGAAAATTGAAATATTGACGTTTTCATACATTTTACTTAGAAATCTACCTTAGGGCTAGAAATCTGCAATTTTTATACGAAATTTTTTGTTCATAATACCTTTGAAGTGCACCCTTTTTGCTAGATATCGCCTTTGTAGACACTCCTGCGTCGCGTAGGATAATTTTCATCTGGAAAATCAAAAGAAAATTAGAATTTGGTACTTTGAATTTTTTAAATTTTTAAATTTTGTTAAATTTTGACGTTTTTGTCGAATAATTCGATAGCCCTCCTTATATATAGTTTATATAGTTACAGATTTAGATAGCTCTCATCTAGACCTATCTAAAAACATCCCTTTTACATAGTTTCGGCATATAGTTACTTAGAAAATTTTACATTCATTTTAAAATTTTTAGATTTTTGAAATTTTTTGAGGTTATCTTCAATTCCTTTGATAACCCTTTGTTTGATAATTATAATTTATATATATCTAGATAGGTCTCTTCAAGACCCGTCTACAGACACCCTATTCGTTCAGTTTGGACAAATAGAAGTTGGAAAATTTTTTACATAAAAAATTTAAATTGTTAAATTTGGAGGTTTTTGTCGAATAACTAGACATCATTTATTTTCGAAACACTAATATATACATATTTGGATAGGTCTCGTCGAGACCCGTCGAACGACACCAAAATTGTTAACATCTGACGTAAGAAAATCCGGAAAATTGAAATATT
The DNA here is from genome assembly GCA_905220595.1 of Spilosoma lubricipeda. NCBI lineage: Eukaryota > Metazoa > Arthropoda > Insecta > Lepidoptera > Erebidae > Spilosoma > Spilosoma lubricipeda. The sequence goes on along the minus strand of HG992291.1, from coordinate 19,443,708 downwards.
GACGTTTTCATACATTTTACTTAGAAATCTACCTTAGGGCTAGAAATCTGCAATTTTTATACGAAATTTTTTGTTCATAATACCTTTGAAGTGCACCCTTTTTGCTAGATATCGCCTTTGTAGACACTCCTGCGTCGCGTAGGATAATTTTCATCTGGAAAATCAAAAGAAAATTAGAATTTGGTACTTTGAATTTTTTAAATTTTTAAATTTTGTTAAATTTTGACGTTTTTGTCGAATAATTCGATAGCCCTCCTTATATATAGTTTATATAGTTACAGATTTAGATAGCTCTCATCTAGACCTATCTAAAAACATCCCTTTTACATAGTTTCGGCATATAGTTACTTAGAAAATTTTACATTCATTTTAAAATTTTTAGATTTTTGAAATTTTTTGAGGTTATCTTCAATTCCTTTGATAACCCTTTGTTTGATAATTATAATTTATATATATCTAGATAGGTCTCTTCAAGACCCGTCTACAGACACCCTATTCGTTCAGTTTGGACAAATAGAAGTTGGAAAATTTTTTACATAAAAAATTTAAATTGTTAAATTTGGAGGTTTTTGTCGAATAACTAGACATCATTTATTTTCGAAACACTAATATATACATATTTGGATAGGTCTCGTCGAGACCCGTCGAACGACACCAAAATTGTTAACATCTGACGTAAGAAAATCCGGAAAATTGAAATATTGACGTTTTCATACATTTTACTTAGAAATCTACCTTAGGGCTAGAAATCTGCAATTTTTATACGAAATTTTTTGTTCATAATACCTTTGAAGTGCACCCTTTTTGCTAGATATCGCCTTTGTAGACACTCCTGCGTCGCGTAGGATAATTTTCATCTGGAAAATCAAAAGAAAATTAGAATTTGGTACTTTGAATTTTTTAAATTTTTAAATTTTGTTAAATTTTGACGTTTTTGTCGAATAATTCGATAGCCCTCCTTATATATAGTTTATATAGTTACAGATTTAGATAGCTCTCATCTAGACCTATCTAAAAACATCCCTTTTACATAGTTTCGGCATATAGTTACTTAGAAAATTTTACATTCATTTTAAAATTTTTAGATTTTTGAAATTTTTTGAGGTTATCTTCAATTCCTTTGATAACCCTTTGTTTGATAATTATAATTTATATATATCTAGATAGGTCTCTTCAAGACCCGTCTACAGACACCCTATTCGTTCAGTTTGGACAAATAGAAGTTGGAAAATTTTTTACATAAAAAATTTAAATTGTTAAATTTGGAGGTTTTTGTCGAATAACTAGACATCATTTATTTTCGAAACACTAATATATACATATTTGGATAGGTCTCGTCGAGACCCGTCGAACGACACCAAAATTGTTAACATCTGACGTAAGAAAATCCGGAAAATTGAAATATTGACGTTTTCATACATTTTACTTAGAAATCTACCTTAGGGCTAGAAATCTGCAATTTTTATACGAAATTTTTTGTTCATAATACCTTTGAAGTGCACCCTTTTTGCTAGATATCGCCTTTGTAGACACTCCTGCGTCGCGTAGGATAATTTTCATCTGGAAAATCAAAAGAAAATTAGAATTTGGTACTTTGAATTTTTTAAATTTTTAAATTTTGTTAAATTTTGACGTTTTTGTCGAATAATTCGATAGCCCTCCTTATATATAGTTTATATAGTTACAGATTTAGATAGCTCTCATCTAGACCTATCTAAAAACATCCCTTTTACATAGTTTCGGCATATAGTTACTTAGAAAATTTTACATTCATTTTAAAATTTTTAGATTTTTGAAATTTTTTGAGGTTATCTTCAATTCCTTTGATAACCCTTTGTTTGATAATTATAATTTATATATATCTAGATAGGTCTCTTCAAGACCCGTCTACAGACACCCTATTCGTTCAGTTTGGACAAATAGAAGTTGGAAAATTTTTTACATAAAAAATTTAAATTGTTAAATTTGGAGGTTTTTGTCGAATAACTAGACATCATTTATTTTCGAAACACTAATATATACATATTTGGATAGGTCTCGTCGAGACCCGTCGAACGACACCAAAATTGTTAACATCTGACGTAAGAAAATCCGGAAAATTGAAATATTGACGTTTTCATACATTTTACTTAGAAATCTACCTTAGGGCTAGAAATCTGCAATTTTTATACGAAATTTTTTGTTCATAATACCTTTGAAGTGCACCCTTTTTGCTAGATATCGCCTTTGTAGACACTCCTGCGTCGCGTAGGATAATTTTCATCTGGAAAATCAAAAGAAAATTAGAATTTGGTACTTTGAATTTTTTAAATTTTTAAATTTTGTTAAATTTTGACGTTTTTGTCGAATAATTCGATAGCCCTCCTTATATATAGTTTATATAGTTACAGATTTAGATAGCTCTCATCTAGACCTATCTAAAAACATCCCTTTTACATAGTTTCGGCATATAGTTACTTAGAAAATTTTACATTCATTTTAAAATTTTTAGATTTTTGAAATTTTTTGAGGTTATCTTCAATTCCTTTGATAACCCTTTGTTTGATAATTATAATTTATATATATCTAGATAGGTCTCTTCAAGACCCGTCTACAGACACCCTATTCGTTCAGTTTGGACAAATAGAAGTTGGAAAATTTTTTACATAAAAAATTTAAATTGTTAAATTTGGAGGTTTTTGTCGAATAACTAGACATCATTTATTTTCGAAACACTAATATATACATATTTGGATAGGTCTCGTCGAGACCCGTCGAACGACACCAAAATTGTTAACATCTGACGTAATAAAATCCGGAAAATTGAAATATTGACGTTTTCATACATTTTACTTAGAAATCTACCTTAGGGCTAGAAATCTGCAATTTTTATACGAAATTTTTTGTTCATAATACCTTTGAAGTGCACCCTTTTTGCTAGATATCGCCTTTGTAGACACTCCTGCGTCGCGTAGGATAATTTTCATCTGGAAAATCAAAAGAAAATTAGAATTTGGTACTTTGAATTTTTTAAATTTTTAAATTTTGTTAAATTTTGACGTTTTTGTCGAATAATTCGATAGCCCTCCTTATATATAGTTTATATAGTTACAGATTTAGATAGCTCTCATCTAGACCTATCTAAAAACATCCCTTTTACATAGTTTCGGCATATAGTTACTTAGAAAATTTTACATTCATTTTAAAATTTTTAGATTTTTGAAATTTTTTGAGGTTATCTTCAATTCCTTTGATAACCCTTTGTTTGATAATTATAATTTATATATATCTAGATAGGTCTCTTCAAGACCCGTCTACAGACACCCTATTCGTTCAGTTTGGACAAATAGAAGTTGGAAAATTTTTTACATAAAAAATTTAAATTGTTAAATTTGGAGGTTTTTGTCGAATAACTAGACATCATTTATTTTCGAAACACTAATATATACATATTTGGATAGGTCTCGTCGAGACCCGTCGAACGACACCAAAATTGTTAACATCTGACGTAAGAAAATCCGGAAAATTGAAATATTGACGTTTTCATACATTTTACTTAGAAATCTACCTTAGGGCTAGAAATCTGCAATTTTTATACGAAATTTTTTGTTCATAATACCTTTGAAGTGCACCCTTTTTGCTAGATATCGCCTTTGTAGACACTCCTGCGTCGCGTAGGATAATTTTCATCTGGAAAATCAAAAGAAAATTAGAATTTGGTACTTTGAATTTTTTAAATTTTTAAATTTTGTTAAATTTTGACGTTTTTGTCGAATAATTCGATAGCCCTCCTTATATATAGTTTATATAGTTACAGATTTAGATAGCTCTCATCTAGACCTATCTAAAAACATCCCTTTTACATAGTTTCGGCATATAGTTACTTAGAAAATTTTACATTCATTTTAAAATTTTTAGATTTTTGAAATTTTTTGAGGTTATCTTCAATTCCTTTGATAACCCTTTGTTTGATAATTATAATTTATATATATCTAGATAGGTCTCTTCAAGACCCGTCTACAGACACCCTATTCGTTCAGTTTGGACAAATAGAAGTTGGAAAATTTTTTACATAAAAAATTTAAATTGTTAAATTTGGAGGTTTTTGTCGAATAACTAGACATCATTTATTTTCGAAACACTAATATATACATATTTGGATAGGTCTCGTCGAGACCCGTCGAACGACACCAAAATTGTTAACATCTGACGTAAGAAAATCCGGAAAATTGAAATATTGACGTTTTCATACATTTTACTTAGAAATCTACCTTAGGGCTAGAAATCTGCAATTTTTATACGAAATTTTTTGTTCATAATACCTTTGAAGTGCACCCTTTTTGCTAGATATCGCCTTTGTAGACACTCCTGCGTCGCGTAGGATAATTTTCATCTGGAAAATCAAAAGAAAATTAGAATTTGGTACTTTGAATTTTTTAAATTTTTAAATTTTGTTAAATTTTGACGTTTTTGTCGAATAATTCGATAGCCCTCCTTATATATAGTTTATATAGTTACAGATTTAGATAGCTCTCATCTAGACCTATCTAAAAACATCCCTTTTACATAGTTTCGGCATATAGTTACTTAGAAAATTTTACATTCATTTTAAAATTTTTAGATTTTTGAAATTTTTTGAGGTTATCTTCAATTCCTTTGATAACCCTTTGTTTGATAATTATAATTTATATATATCTAGATAGGTCTCTTCAAGACCCGTCTACAGACACCCTATTCGTTCAGTTTGGACAAATAGAAGTTGGAAAATTTTTTACATAAAAAATTTAAATTGTTAAATTTGGAGGTTTTTGTCGAATAACTAGACATCATTTATTTTCGAAACACTAATATATACATATTTGGATAGGTCTCGTCGAGACCCGTCGAACGACACCAAAATTGTTAACATCTGACGTAAGAAAATCCGGAAAATTGAAATATTGACGTTTTCATACATTTTACTTAGAAATCTACCTTAGGGCTAGAAATCTGCAATTTTTATACGAAATTTTTTGTTCATAATACCTTTGAAGTGCACCCTTTTTGCTAGATATCGCCTTTGTAGACACTCCTGCGTCGCGTAGGATAATTTTCATCTGGAAAATCAAAAGAAAATTAGAATTTGGTACTTTGAATTTTTTAAATTTTTAAATTTTGTTAAATTTTGACGTTTTTGTCGAATAATTCGATAGCCCTCCTTATATATAGTTTATATAGTTACAGATTTAGATAGCTCTCATCTAGACCTATCTAAAAACATCCCTTTTACATAGTTTCGGCATATAGTTACTTAGAAAATTTTACATTCATTTTAAAATTTTTAGATTTTTGAAATTTTTTGAGGTTATCTTCAATTCCTTTGATAACCCTTTGTTTGATAATTATAATTTATATATATCTAGATAGGTCTCTTCAAGACCCGTCTACAGACACCCTATTCGTTCAGTTTGGACAAATAGAAGTTGGAAAATTTTTTACATAAAAAATTTAAATTGTTAAATTTGGAGGTTTTTGTCGAATAACTAGACATCATTTATTTTCGAAACACTAATATATACATATTTGGATAGGTCTCGTCGAGACCCGTCGAACGACACCAAAATTGTTAACATCTGACGTAAGAAAATCCGGAAAATTGAAATATTGACGTTTTCATACATTTTACTTAGAAATCTACCTTAGGGCTAGAAATCTGCAATTTTTATACGAAATTTTTTGTTCATAATACCTTTGAAGTGCACCCTTTTTGCTAGATATCGCCTTTGTAGACACTCCTGCGTCGCGTAGGATAATTTTCATCTGGAAAATCAAAAGAAAATTAGAATTTGGTACTTTGAATTTTTTAAATTTTTAAATTTTGTTAAATTTTGACGTTTTTGTCGAATAATTCGATAGCCCTCCTTATATATAGTTTATATAGTTACAGATTTAGATAGCTCTCATCTAGACCTATCTAAAAACATCCCTTTTACATAGTTTCGGCATATAGTTACTTAGAAAATTTTACATTCATTTTAAAATTTTTAGATTTTTGAAATTTTTTGAGGTTATCTTCAATTCCTTTGATAACCCTTTGTTTGATAATTATAATTTATATATATCTAGATAGGTCTCTTCAAGACCCGTCTACAGACACCCTATTCGTTCAGTTTGGACAAATAGAAGTTGGAAAATTTTTTACATAAAAAATTTAAATTGTTAAATTTGGAGGTTTTTGTCGAATAACTAGACATCATTTATTTTCGAAACACTAATATATACATATTTGGATAGGTCTCGTCGAGACCCGTCGAACGACACCAAAATTGTTAACATCTGACGTAAGAAAATCCGGAAAATTGAAATATTGACGTTTTCATACATTTTACTTAGAAATCTACCTTAGGGCTAGAAATCTGCAATTTTTATACGAAATTTTTTGTTCATAATACCTTTGAAGTGCACCCTTTTTGCTAGATATCGCCTTTGTAGACACTCCTGCGTCGCGTAGGATAATTTTCATCTGGAAAATCAAAAGAAAATTAGAATTTGGTACTTTGAATTTTTTAAATTTTTAAATTTTGTTAAATTTTGACGTTTTTGTCGAATAATTCGATAGCCCTCCTTATATATAGTTTATATAGTTACAGATTTAGATAGCTCTCATCTAGACCTATCTAAAAACATCCCTTTTACATAGTTTCGGCATATAGTTACTTAGAAAATTTTACATTCATTTTAAAATTTTTAGATTTTTGAAATTTTTTGAGGTTATCTTCAATTCCTTTGATAACCCTTTGTTTGATAATTATAATTTATATATATCTAGATAGGTCTCTTCAAGACCCGTCTACAGACACCCTATTCGTTCAGTTTGGACAAATAGAAGTTGGAAAATTTTTTACATAAAAAATTTAAATTGTTAAATTTGGAGGTTTTTGTCGAATAACTAGACATCATTTATTTTCGAAACACTAATATATACATATTTGGATAGGTCTCGTCGAGACCCGTCGAACGACACCAAAATTGTTAACATCTGACGTAAGAAAATCCGGAAAATTGAAATATTGACGTTTTCATACATTTTACTTAGAAATCTACCTTAGGGCTAGAAATCTGCAATTTTTATACGAAATTTTTTGTTCATAATACCTTTGAAGTGCACCCTTTTTGCTAGATATCGCCTTTGTAGACACTCCTGCGTCGCGTAGGATAATTTTCATCTGGAAAATCAAAAGAAAATTAGAATTTGGTACTTTGAATTTTTTAAATTTTTAAATTTTGTTAAATTTTGACGTTTTTGTCGAATAATTCGATAGCCCTCCTTATATATAGTTTATATAGTTACAGATTTAGATAGCTCTCATCTAGACCTATCTAAAAACATCCCTTTTACATAGTTTCGGCATATAGTTACTTAGAAAATTTTACATTCATTTTAAAATTTTTAGATTTTTGAAATTTTTTGAGGTTATCTTCAATTCCTTTGATAACCCTTTGTTTGATAATTATAATTTATATATATCTAGATAGGTCTCTTCAAGACCCGTCTACAGACACCCTATTCGTTCAGTTTGGACAAATAGAAGTTGGAAAATTTTTTACATAAAAAATTTAAATTGTTAAATTTGGAGGTTTTTGTCGAATAACTAGACATCATTTATTTTCGAAACACTAATATATACATATTTGGATAGGTCTCGTCGAGACCCGTCGAACGACACCAAAATTGTTAACATCTGACGTAAGAAAATCCGGAAAATTGAAATATTGACGTTTTCATACATTTTACTTAGAAATCTACCTTAGGGCTAGAAATCTGCAATTTTTATACGAAATTTTTTGTTCATAATACCTTTGAAGTGCACCCTTTTTGCTAGATATCGCCTTTGTAGACACTCCTGCGTCGCGTAGGATAATTTTCATCTGGAAAATCAAAAGAAAATTAGAATTTGGTACTTTGAATTTTTTAAATTTTTAAATTTTGTTAAATTTTGACGTTTTTGTCGAATAATTCGATAGCCCTCCTTATATATAGTTTATATAGTTACAGATTTAGATAGCTCTCATCTAGACCTATCTAAAAACATCCCTTTTACATAGTTTCGGCATATAGTTACTTAGAAAATTTTACATTCATTTTAAAATTTTTAGATTTTTGAAATTTTTTGAGGTTATCTTCAATTCCTTTGATAACCCTTTGTTTGATAATTATAATTTATATATATCTAGATAGGTCTCTTCAAGACCCGTCTACAGACACCCTATTCGTTCAGTTTGGACAAATAGAAGTTGGAAAATTTTTTACATAAAAAATTTAAATTGTTAAATTTGGAGGTTTTTGTCGAATAACTAGACATCATTTATTTTCGAAACACTAATATATACATATTTGGATAGGTCTCGTCGAGACCCGTCGAACGACACCAAAATTGTTAACATCTGACGTAAGAAAATCCGGAAAATTGAAATATTGACGTTTTCATACATTTTACTTAGAAATCTACCTTAGGGCTAGAAATCTGCAATTTTTATACGAAATTTTTTGTTCATAATACCTTTGAAGTGCACCCTTTTTGCTAGATATCGCCTTTGTAGACACTCCTGCGTCGCGTAGGATAATTTTCATCTGGAAAATCAAAAGAAAATTAGAATTTGGTACTTTGAATTTTTTAAATTTTTAAATTTTGTTAAATTTTGACGTTTTTGTCGAATAATTCGATAGCCCTCCTTATATATAGTTTATATAGTTACAGATTTAGATAGCTCTCATCTAGACCTATCTAAAAACATCCCTTTTACATAGTTTCGGCATATAGTTACTTAGAAAATTTTACATTCATTTTAAAATTTTTAGATTTTTGAAATTTTTTGAGGTTATCTTCAATTCCTTTGATAACCCTTTGTTTGATAATTATAATTTATATATATCTAGATAGGTCTCTTCAAGACCCGTCTACAGACACCCTATTCGTTCAGTTTGGACAAATAGAAGTTGGAAAATTTTTTACATAAAAAATTTAAATTGTTAAATTTGGAGGTTTTTGTCGAATAACTAGACATCATTTATTTTCGAAACACTAATATATACATATTTGGATAGGTCTCGTCGAGACCCGTCGAACGACACCAAAATTGTTAACATCTGACGTAAGAAAATCCGGAAAATTGAAATATTGACGTTTTCATACATTTTACTTAGAAATCTACCTTAGGGCTAGAAATCTGCAATTTTTATACGAAATTTTTTGTTCATAATACCTTTGAAGTGCACCCTTTTTGCTAGATATCGCCTTTGTAGACACTCCTGCGTCGCGTAGGATAATTTTCATCTGGAAAATCAAAAGAAAATTAGAATTTGGTACTTTGAATTTTTTAAATTTTTAAATTTTGTTAAATTTTGACGTTTTTGTCGAATAATTCGATAGCCCTCCTTATATATAGTTTATATAGTTACAGATTTAGATAGCTCTCATCTAGACCTATCTAAAAACATCCCTTTTACATAGTTTCGGCATATAGTTACTTAGAAAATTTTACATTCATTTTAAAATTTTTAGATTTTTGAAATTTTTTGAGGTTATCTTCAATTCCTTTGATAACCCTTTGTTTGATAATTATAATTTATATATATCTAGATAGGTCTCTTCAAGACCCGTCTACAGACACCCTATTCGTTCAGTTTGGACAAATAGAAGTTGGAAAATTTTTTACATAAAAAATTTAAATTGTTAAATTTGGAGGTTTTTGTCGAATAACTAGACATCATTTATTTTCGAAACACTAATATATACATATTTGGATAGGTCTCGTCGAGACCCGTCGAACGACACCAAAATTGTTAACATCTGACGTAAGAAAATCCGGAAAATTGAAATATTGACGTTTTCATACATTTTACTTAGAAATCTACCTTAGGGCTAGAAATCTGCAATTTTTATACGAAATTTTTTGTTCATAATACCTTTGAAGTGCACCCTTTTTGCTAGATATCGCCTTTGTAGACACTCCTGCGTCGCGTAGGATAATTTTCATCTGGAAAATCAAAAGAAAATTAGAATTTGGTACTTTGAATTTTTTAAATTTTTAAATTTTGTTAAATTTTGACGTTTTTGTCGAATAATTCGATAGCCCTCCTTATATATAGTTTATATAGTTACAGATTTAGATAGCTCTCATCTAGACCTATCTAAAAACATCCCTTTTACATAGTTTCGGCATATAGTTACTTAGAAAATTTTACATTCATTTTAAAATTTTTAGATTTTTGAAATTTTTTGAGGTTATCTTCAATTCCTTTGATAACCCTTTGTTTGATAATTATAATTTATATATATCTAGATAGGTCTCTTCAAGACCCGTCTACAGACACCCTATTCGTTCAGTTTGGACAAATAGAAGTTGGAAAATTTTTTACATAAAAAATTTAAATTGTTAAATTTGGAGGTTTTTGTCGAATAACTAGACATCATTTATTTTCGAAACACTAATATATACATATTTGGATAGGTCTCGTCGAGACCCGTCGAACGACACCAAAATTGTTAACATCTGACGTAAGAAAATCCGGAAAATTGAAATATTGACGTTTTCATACATTTTACTTAGAAATCTACCTTAGGGCTAGAAATCTGCAATTTTTATACGAAATTTTTTGTTCATAATACCTTTGAAGTGCACCCTTTTTGCTAGATATCGCCTTTGTAGACACTCCTGCGTCGCGTAGGATAATTTTCATCTGGAAAATCAAAAGAAAATTAGAATTTGGTACTTTGAATTTTTTAAATTTTTAAATTTTGTTAAATTTTGACGTTTTTGTCGAATAATTCGATAGCCCTCCTTATATATAGTTTATATAGTTACAGATTTAGATAGCTCTCATCTAGACCTATCTAAAAACATCCCTTTTACATAGTTTCGGCATATAGTTACTTAGAAAATTTTACATTCATTTTAAAATTTTTAGATTTTTGAAATTTTTTGAGGTTATCTTCAATTCCTTTGATAACCCTTTGTTTGATAATTATAATTTATATATATCTAGATAGGTCTCTTCAAGACCCGTCTACAGACACCCTATTCGTTCAGTTTGGACAAATAGAAGTTGGAAAATTTTTTACATAAAAAATTTAAATTGTTAAATTTGGAGGTTTTTGTCGAATAACTAGACATCATTTATTTTCGAAACACTAATATATACATATTTGGATAGGTCTCGTCGAGACCCGTCGAACGACACCAAAATTGTTAACATCTGACGTAAGAAAATCCGGAAAATTGAAATATTGACGTTTTCATACATTTTACTTAGAAATCTACCTTAGGGCTAGAAATCTGCAATTTTTATACGAAATTTTTTGTTCATAATACCTTTGAAGTGCACCCTTTTTGCTAGATATCGCCTTTGTAGACACTCCTGCGTCGCGTAGGATAATTTTCATCTGGAAAATCAAAAGAAAATTAGAATTTGGTACTTTGAATTTTTTAAATTTTTAAATTTTGTTAAATTTTGACGTTTTTGTCGAATAATTCGATAGCCCTCCTTATATATAGTTTATATAGTTACAGATTTAGATAGCTCTCATCTAGACCTATCTAAAAACATCCCTTTTACATAGTTTCGGCATATAGTTACTTAGAAAATTTTACATTCATTTTAAAATTTTTAGATTTTTGAAATTTTTTGAGGTTATCTTCAATTCCTTTGATAACCCTTTGTTTGATAATTATAATTTATATATATCTAGATAGGTCTCTTCAAGACCCGTCTACAGACACCCTATTCGTTCAGTTTGGACAAATAGAAGTTGGAAAATTTTTTACATAAAAAATTTAAATTGTTAAATTTGGAGGTTTTTGTCGAATAACTAGACATCATTTATTTTCGAAACACTAATATATACATATTTGGATAGGTCTCGTCGAGACCCGTCGAACGACACCAAAATTGTTAACATCTGACGTAAGAAAATCCGGAAAATTGAAATATTGACGTTTTCATACATTTTACTTAGAAATCTACCTTAGGGCTAGAAATCTGCAATTTTTATACGAAATTTTTTGTTCATAATACCTTTGAAGTGCACCCTTTTTGCTAGATATCGCCTTTGTAGACACTCCTGCGTCGCGTAGGATAATTTTCATCTGGAAAATCAAAAGAAAATTAGAATTTGGTACTTTGAATTTTTTAAATTTTTAAATTTTGTTAAATTTTGACGTTTTTGTCGAATAATTCGATAGCCCTCCTTATATATAGTTTATATAGTTACAGATTTAGATAGCTCTCATCTAGACCTATCTAAAAACATCCCTTTTACATAGTTTCGGCATATAGTTACTTAGAAAATTTTACATTCATTTTAAAATTTTTAGATTTTTGAAATTTTTTGAGGTTATCTTCAATTCCTTTGATAACCCTTTGTTTGATAATTATAATTTATATATATCTAGATAGGTCTCTTCAAGACCCGTCTACAGACACCCTATTCGTTCAGTTTGGACAAATAGAAGTTGGAAAATTTTTTACATAAAAAATTTAAATTGTTAAATTTGGAGGTTTTTGTCGAATAACTAGACATCATTTATTTTCGAAACACTAATATATACATATTTGGATAGGTCTCGTCGAGACCCGTCGAACGACACCAAAATTGTTAACATCTGACGTAAGAAAATCCGGAAAATTGAAATATTGACGTTTTCATACATTTTACTTAGAAATCTACCTTAGGGCTAGAAATCTGCAATTTTTATACGAAATTTTTTGTTCATAATACCTTTGAAGTGCACCCTTTTTGCTAGATATCGCCTTTGTAGACACTCCTGCGTCGCGTAGGATAATTTTCATCTGGAAAATCAAAAGAAAATTAGAATTTGGTACTTTGAATTTTTTAAATTTTTAAATTTTGTTAAATTTTGACGTTTTTGTCGAATAATTCGATAGCCCTCCTTATATATAGTTTATATAGTTACAGATTTAGATAGCTCTCATCTAGACCTATCTAAAAACATCCCTTTTACATAGTTTCGGCATATAGTTACTTAGAAAATTTTACATTCATTTTAAAATTTTTAGATTTTTGAAATTTTTTGAGGTTATCTTCAATTCCTTTGATAACCCTTTGTTTGATAATTATAATTTATATATATCTAGATAGGTCTCTTCAAGACCCGTCTACAGACACCCTATTCGTTCAGTTTGGACAAATAGAAGTTGGAAAATTTTTTACATAAAAAATTTAAATTGTTAAATTTGGAGGTTTTTGTCGAATAACTAGACATCATTTATTTTCGAAACACTAATATATACATATTTGGATAGGTCTCGTCGAGACCCGTCGAACGACACCAAAATTGTTAACATCTGACGTAAGAAAATCCGGAAAATTGAAATATTGACGTTTTCATACATTTTACTTAGAAATCTACCTTAGGGCTAGAAATCTGCAATTTTTATACGAAATTTTTTGTTCATAATACCTTTGAAGTGCACCCTTTTTGCTAGATATCGCCTTTGTAGACACTCCTGCGTCGCGTAGGATAATTTTCATCTGGAAAATCAAAAGAAAATTAGAATTTGGTACTTTGAATTTTTTAAATTTTTAAATTTTGTTAAATTTTGACGTTTTTGTCGAATAATTCGATAGCCCTCCTTATATATAGTTTATATAGTTACAGATTTAGATAGCTCTCATCTAGACCTATCTAAAAACATCCCTTTTACATAGTTTCGGCATATAGTTACTTAGAAAATTTTACATTCATTTTAAAATTTTTAGATTTTTGAAATTTTTTGAGGTTATCTTCAATTCCTTTGATAACCCTTTGTTTGATAATTATAATTTATATATATCTAGATAGGTCTCTTCAAGACCCGTCTACAGACACCCTATTCGTTCAGTTTGGACAAATAGAAGTTGGAAAATTTTTTACATAAAAAATTTAAATTGTTAAATTTGGAGGTTTTTGTCGAATAACTAGACATCATTTATTTTCGAAACACTAATATATACATATTTGGATAGGTCTCGTCGAGACCCGTCGAACGACACCAAAATTGTTAACATCTGACGTAAGAAAATCCGGAAAATTGAAATATTGACGTTTTCATACATTTTACTTAGAAATCTACCTTAGGGCTAGAAATCTGCAATTTTTATACGAAATTTTTTGTTCATAATACCTTTGAAGTGCACCCTTTTTGCTAGATATCGCCTTTGTAGACACTCCTCGCGTCGCGTAGGATAATTTTCATCTGGAAAATCAAAAGAAAATTAGAATTTGGTACTTTGAATTTTTTAAATTTTTAAATTTTGTTAAATTTTGACGTTTTTGTCGAATAATTCGATAGCCCTCCTTATATATAGTTTATATAGTTACAGATTTAGATAGCTCTCATCTAGACCTATCTAAAAACATCCCTTTTACATAGTTTCGGCATATAGTTACTTAGAAAATTTTACATTCATTTTAAAATTTTTAGATTTTTGAAATTTTTTGAGGTTATCTTCAATTCCTTTGATAACCCTTTGTTTGATAATTATAATTTATATATATCTAGATAGGTCTCTTCAAGACCCGTCTACAGACACCCTATTCGTTCAGTTTGGACAAATAGAAGTTGGAAAATTTTTTACATAAAAAATTTAAATTGTTAAATTTGGAGGTTTTTGTCGAATAACTAGACATCATTTATTTTCGAAACACTAATATATACATATTTGGATAGGTCTCGTCGAGACCCGTCGAACGACACCAAAATTGTTAACATCTGACGTAAGAAAATCCGGAAAATTGAAATATTGACGTTTTCATACATTTTACTTAGAAATCTACCTTAGGGCTAGAAATCTGCAATTTTTATACGAAATTTTTTGTTCATAATACCTTTGAAGTGCACCCTTTTTGCTAGATATCGCCTTTGTAGACACTCCTGCGTCGCGTAGGATAATTTTCATCTGGAAAATCAAAAGAAAATTAGAATTTGGTACTTTGAATTTTTTAAATTTTTAAATTTTGTTAAATTTTGACGTTTTTGTCGAATAATTCGATAGCCCTCCTTATATATAGTTTATATAGTTACAGATTTAGATAGCTCTCATCTAGACCTATCTAAAAACATCCCTTTTACATAGTTTCGGCATATAGTTACTTAGAAAATTTTACATTCATTTTAAAATTTTTAGATTTTTGAAATTTTTTGAGGTTATCTTCAATTCCTTTGATAACCCTTTGTTTGATAATTATAATTTATATATATCTAGATAGGTCTCTTCAAGACCCGTCTACAGACACCCTATTCGTTCAGTTTGGACAAATAGAAGTTGGAAAATTTTTTACATAAAAAATTTAAATTGTTAAATTTGGAGGTTTTTGTCGAATAACTAGACATCATTTATTTTCGAAACACTAATATATACATATTTGGATAGGTCTCGTCGAGACCCGTCGAACGACACCAAAATTGTTAACATCTGACGTAAGAAAATCCGGAAAATTGAAATATTGACGTTTTCATACATTTTACTTAGAAATCTACCTTAGGGCTAGAAATCTGCAATTTTTATACGAAATTTTTTGTTCATAATACCTTTGAAGTGCACCCTTTTTGCTAGATATCGCCTTTGTAGACACTCCTGCGTCGCGTAGGATAATTTTCATCTGGAAAATCAAAAGAAAATTAGAATTTGGTACTTTGAATTTTTTAAATTTTTAAATTTTGTTAAATTTTGACGTTTTTGTCGAATAATTCGATAGCCCTCCTTATATATAGTTTATATAGTTACAGATTTAGATAGCTCTCATCTAGACCTATCTAAAAACATCCCTTTTACATAGTTTCGGCATATAGTTACTTAGAAAATTTTACATTCATTTTAAAATTTTTAGATTTTTGAAATTTTTTGAGGTTATCTTCAATTCCTTTGATAACCCTTTGTTTGATAATTATAATTTATATATATCTAGATAGGTCTCTTCAAGACCCGTCTACAGACACCCTATTCGTTCAGTTTGGACAAATAGAAGTTGGAAAATTTTTTACATAAAAAATTTAAATTGTTAAATTTGGAGGTTTTTGTCGAATAACTAGACATCATTTATTTTCGAAACACTAATATATACATATTTGGATAGGTCTCGTCGAGACCCGTCGAACGACACCAAAATTGTTAACATCTGACGTAAGAAAATCCGGAAAATTGAAATATTGACGTTTTCATACATTTTACTTAGAAATCTACCTTAGGGCTAGAAATCTGCAATTTTTATACGAAATTTTTTGTTCATAATACCTTTGAAGTGCACCCTTTTTGCTAGATATCGCCTTTGTAGACACTCCTGCGTCGCGTAGGATAATTTTCATCTGGAAAATCAAAAGAAAATTAGAATTTGGTACTTTGAATTTTTTAAATTTTTAAATTTTGTTAAATTTTGACGTTTTTGTCGAATAATTCGATAGCCCTCCTTATATATAGTTTATATAGTTACAGATTTAGATAGCTCTCATCTAGACCTATCTAAAAACATCCCTTTTACATAGTTTCGGCATATAGTTACTTAGAAAATTTTACATTCATTTTAAAATTTTTAGATTTTTGAAATTTTTTGAGGTTATCTTCAATTCCTTTGATAACCCTTTGTTTGATAATTATAATTTATATATATCTAGATAGGTCTCTTCAAGACCCGTCTACAGACACCCTATTCGTTCAGTTTGGACAAATAGAAGTTGGAAAATTTTTTACATAAAAAATTTAAATTGTTAAATTTGGAGGTTTTTGTCGAATAACTAGACATCATTTATTTTCGAAACACTAATATATACATATTTGGATAGGTCTCGTCGAGACCCGTCGAACGACACCAAAATTGTTAACATCTGACGTAAGAAAATCCGGAAAATTGAAATATTGACGTTTTCATACATTTTACTTAGAAATCTACCTTAGGGCTAGAAATCTGCAATTTTTATACGAAATTTTTTGTTCATAATACCTTTGAAGTGCACCCTTTTTGCTAGATATCGCCTTTGTAGACACTCCTGCGTCGCGTAGGATAATTTTCATCTGGAAAATCAAAAGAAAATTAGAATTTGGTACTTTGAATTTTTTAAATTTTTAAATTTTGTTAAATTTTGACGTTTTTGTCGAATAATTCGATAGCCCTCCTTATATATAGTTTATATAGTTACAGATTTAGATAGCTCTCATCTAGACCTATCTAAAAACATCCCTTTTACATAGTTTCGGCATATAGTTACTTAGAAAATTTTACATTCATTTTAAAATTTTTAGATTTTTGAAATTTTTTGAGGTTATCTTCAATTCCTTTGATAACCCTTTGTTTGATAATTATAATTTATATATATCTAGATAGGTCTCTTCAAGACCCGTCTACAGACACCCTATTCGTTCAGTTTGGACAAATAGAAGTTGGAAAATTTTTTACATAAAAAATTTAAATTGTTAAATTTGGAGGTTTTTGTCGAATAACTAGACATCATTTATTTTCGAAACACTAATATATACATATTTGGATAGGTCTCGTCGAGACCCGTCGAACGACACCAAAATTGTTAACATCTGACGTAAGAAAATCCGGAAAATTGAAATATTGACGTTTTCATACATTTTACTTAGAAATCTACCTTAGGGCTAGAAATCTGCAATTTTTATACGAAATTTTTTGTTCATAATACCTTTGAAGTGCACCCTTTTTGCTAGATATCGCCTTTGTAGACACTCCTGCGTCGCGTAGGATAATTTTCATCTGGAAAATCAAAAGAAAATTAGAATTTGGTACTTTGAATTTTTTAAATTTTTAAATTTTGTTAAATTTTGACGTTTTTGTCGAATAATTCGATAGCCCTCCTTATATATAGTTTATATAGTTACAGATTTAGATAGCTCTCATCTAGACCTATCTAAAAACATCCCTTTTACATAGTTTCGGCATATAGTTACTTAGAAAATTTTACATTCATTTTAAAATTTTTAGATTTTTGAAATTTTTTGAGGTTATCTTCAATTCCTTTGATAACCCTTTGTTTGATAATTATAATTTATATATATCTAGATAGGTCTCTTCAAGACCCGTCTACAGACACCCTATTCGTTCAGTTTGGACAAATAGAAGTTGGAAAATTTTTTACATAAAAAATTTAAATTGTTAAATTTGGAGGTTTTTGTCGAATAACTAGACATCATTTATTTTCGAAACACTAATATATACATATTTGGATAGGTCTCGTCGAGACCCGTCGAACGACACCAAAATTGTTAACATCTGACGTAAGAAAATCCGGAAAATTGAAATATTGACGTTTTCATACATTTTACTTAGAAATCTACCTTAGGGCTAGAAATCTGCAATTTTTATACGAAATTTTTTGTTCATAATACCTTTGAAGTGCACCCTTTTTGCTAGATATCGCCTTTGTAGACACTCCTGCGTCGCGTAGGATAATTTTCATCTGGAAAATCAAAAGAAAATTAGAATTTGGTACTTTGAATTTTTTAAATTTTTAAATTTTGTTAAATTTTGACGTTTTTGTCGAATAATTCGATAGCCCTCCTTATATATAGTTTATATAGTTACAGATTTAGATAGCTCTCATCTAGACCTATCTAAAAACATCCCTTTTACATAGTTTCGGCATATAGTTACTTAGAAAATTTTACATTCATTTTAAAATTTTTAGATTTTTGAAATTTTTTGAGGTTATCTTCAATTCCTTTGATAACCCTTTGTTTGATAATTATAATTTATATATATCTAGATAGGTCTCTTCAAGACCCGTCTACAGACACCCTATTCGTTCAGTTTGGACAAATAGAAGTTGGAAAATTTTTTACATAAAAAATTTAAATTGTTAAATTTGGAGGTTTTTGTCGAATAACTAGACATCATTTATTTTCGAAACACTAATATATACATATTTGGATAGGTCTCGTCGAGACCCGTCGAACGACACCAAAATTGTTAACATCTGACGTAAGAAAATCCGGAAAATTGAAATATTGACGTTTTCATACATTTTACTTAGAAATCTACCTTAGGGCTAGAAATCTGCAATTTTTATACGAAATTTTTTGTTCATAATACCTTTGAAGTGCACCCTTTTTGCTAGATATCGCCTTTGTAGACACTCCTGCGTCGCGTAGGATAATTTTCATCTGGAAAATCAAAAGAAAATTAGAATTTGGTACTTTGAATTTTTTAAATTTTTAAATTTTGTTAAATTTTGACGTTTTTGTCGAATAATTCGATAGCCCTCCTTATATATAGTTTATATAGTTACAGATTTAGATAGCTCTCATCTAGACCTATCTAAAAACATCCCTTTTACATAGTTTCGGCATATAGTTACTTAGAAAATTTTACATTCATTTTAAAATTTTTAGATTTTTGAAATTTTTTGAGGTTATCTTCAATTCCTTTGATAACCCTTTGTTTGATAATTATAATTTATATATATCTAGATAGGTCTCTTCAAGACCCGTCTACAGACACCCTATTCGTTCAGTTTGGACAAATAGAAGTTGGAAAATTTTTTACATAAAAAATTTAAATTGTTAAATTTGGAGGTTTTTGTCGAATAACTAGACATCATTTATTTTCGAAACACTAATATATACATATTTGGATAGGTCTCGTCGAGACCCGTCGAACGACACCAAAATTGTTAACATCTGACGTAAGAAAATCCGGAAAATTGAAATATTGACGTTTTCATACATTTTACTTAGAAATCTACCTTAGGGCTAGAAATCTGCAATTTTTATACGAAATTTTTTGTTCATAATACCTTTGAAGTGCACCCTTTTTGCTAGATATCGCCTTTGTAGACACTCCTGCGTCGCGTAGGATAATTTTCATCTGGAAAATCAAAAGAAAATTAGAATTTGGTACTTTGAATTTTTTAAATTTTTAAATTTTGTTAAATTTTGACGTTTTTGTCGAATAATTCGATAGCCCTCCTTATATATAGTTTATATAGTTACAGATTTAGATAGCTCTCATCTAGACCTATCTAAAAACATCCCTTTTACATAGTTTCGGCATATAGTTACTTAGAAAATTTTACATTCATTTTAAAATTTTTAGATTTTTGAAATTTTTTGAGGTTATCTTCAATTCCTTTGATAACCCTTTGTTTGATAATTATAATTTATATATATCTAGATAGGTCTCTTCAAGACCCGTCTACAGACACCCTATTCGTTCAGTTTGGACAAATAGAAGTTGGAAAATTTTTTACATAAAAAATTTAAATTGTTAAATTTGGAGGTTTTTGTCGAATAACTAGACATCATTTATTTTCGAAACACTAATATATACATATTTGGATAGGTCTCGTCGAGACCCGTCGAACGACACCAAAATTGTTAACATCTGACGTAAGAAAATCCGGAAAATTGAAATATTGACGTTTTCATACATTTTACTTAGAAATCTACCTTAGGGCTAGAAATCTGCAATTTTTATACGAAATTTTTTGTTCATAATACCTTTGAAGTGCACCCTTTTTGCTAGATATCGCCTTTGTAGACACTCCTGCGTCGCGTAGGATAATTTTCATCTGGAAAATCAAAAGAAAATTAGAATTTGGTACTTTGAATTTTTTAAATTTTTAAATTTTGTTAAATTTTGACGTTTTTGTCGAATAATTCGATAGCCCTCCTTATATATAGTTTATATAGTTACAGATTTAGATAGCTCTCATCTAGACCTATCTAAAAACATCCCTTTTACATAGTTTCGGCATATAGTTACTTAGAAAATTTTACATTCATTTTAAAATTTTTAGATTTTTGAAATTTTTTGAGGTTATCTTCAATTCCTTTGATAACCCTTTGTTTGATAATTATAATTTATATATATCTAGATAGGTCTCTTCAAGACCCGTCTACAGACACCCTATTCGTTCAGTTTGGACAAATAGAAGTTGGAAAATTTTTTACATAAAAAATTTAAATTGTTAAATTTGGAGGTTTTTGTCGAATAACTAGACATCATTTATTTTCGAAACACTAATATATACATATTTGGATAGGTCTCGTCGAGACCCGTCGAACGACACCAAAATTGTTAACATCTGACGTAAGAAAATCCGGAAAATTGAAATATTGACGTTTTCATACATTTTACTTAGAAATCTACCTTAGGGCTAGAAATCTGCAATTTTTATACGAAATTTTTTGTTCATAATACCTTTGAAGTGCACCCTTTTTGCTAGATATCGCCTTTGTAGACACTCCTGCGTCGCGTAGGATAATTTTCATCTGGAAAATCAAAAGAAAATTAGAATTTGGTACTTTGAATTTTTTAAATTTTTAAATTTTGTTAAATTTTGACGTTTTTGTCGAATAATTCGATAGCCCTCCTTATATATAGTTTATATAGTTACAGATTTAGATAGCTCTCATCTAGACCTATCTAAAAACATCCCTTTTACATAGTTTCGGCATATAGTTACTTAGAAAATTTTACATTCATTTTAAAATTTTTAGATTTTTGAAATTTTTTGAGGTTATCTTCAATTCCTTTGATAACCCTTTGTTTGATAATTATAATTTATATATATCTAGATAGGTCTCTTCAAGACCCGTCTACAGACACCCTATTCGTTCAGTTTGGACAAATAGAAGTTGGAAAATTTTTTACATAAAAAATTTAAATTGTTAAATTTGGAGGTTTTTGTCGAATAACTAGACATCATTTATTTTCGAAACACTAATATATACATATTTGGATAGGTCTCGTCGAGACCCGTCGAACGACACCAAAATTGTTAACATCTGACGTAAGAAAATCCGGAAAATTGAAATATTGACGTTTTCATACATTTTACTTAGAAATCTACCTTAGGGCTAGAAATCTGCAATTTTTATACGAAATTTTTTGTTCATAATACCTTTGAAGTGCACCCTTTTTGCTAGATATCGCCTTTGTAGACACTCCTGCGTCGCGTAGGATAATTTTCATCTGGAAAATCAAAAGAAAATTAGAATTTGGTACTTTGAATTTTTTAAATTTTTAAATTTTGTTAAATTTTGACGTTTTTGTCGAATAATTCGATAGCCCTCCTTATATATAGTTTATATAGTTACAGATTTAGATAGCTCTCATCTAGACCTATCTAAAAACATCCCTTTTACATAGTTTCGGCATATAGTTACTTAGAAAATTTTACATTCATTTTAAAATTTTTAGATTTTTGAAATTTTTTGAGGTTATCTTCAATTCCTTTGATAACCCTTTGTTTGATAATTATAATTTATATATATCTAGATAGGTCTCTTCAAGACCCGTCTACAGACACCCTATTCGTTCAGTTTGGACAAATAGAAGTTGGAAAATTTTTTACATAAAAAATTTAAATTGTTAAATTTGGAGGTTTTTGTCGAATAACTAGACATCATTTATTTTCGAAACACTAATATATACATATTTGGATAGGTCTCGTCGAGACCCGTCGAACGACACCAAAATTGTTAACATCTGACGTAAGAAAATCCGGAAAATTGAAATATTGACGTTTTCATACATTTTACTTAGAAATCTACCTTAGGGCTAGAAATCTGCAATTTTTATACGAAATTTTTTGTTCATAATACCTTTGAAGTGCACCCTTTTTGCTAGATATCGCCTTTGTAGACACTCCTGCGTCGCGTAGGATAATTTTCATCTGGAAAATCAAAAGAAAATTAGAATTTGGTACTTTGAATTTTTTAAATTTTTAAATTTTGTTAAATTTTGACGTTTTTGTCGAATAATTCGATAGCCCTCTCCTTATATATAGTTTATATAGTTACAGATTTAGATAGCTCTCATCTAGACCTATCTAAAAACATCCCTTTTACATAGTTTCGGCATATAGTTACTTAGAAAATTTTACATTCATTTTAAAATTTTTAGATTTTTGAAATTTTTTGAGGTTATCTTCAATTCCTTTGATAACCCTTTGTTTGATAATTATAATTTATATATATCTAGATAGGTCTCTTCAAGACCCGTCTACAGACACCCTATTCGTTCAGTTTGGACAAATAGAAGTTGGAAAATTTTTTACATAAAAAATTTAAATTGTTAAATTTGGAGGTTTTTGTCGAATAACTAGACATCATTTATTTTCGAAACACTAATATATACATATTTGGATAGGTCTCGTCGAGACCCGTCGAACGACACCAAAATTGTTAACATCTGACGTAAGAAAATCCGGAAAATTGAAATATTGACGTTTTCATACATTTTACTTAGAAATCTACCTTAGGGCTAGAAATCTGCAATTTTTATACGAAATTTTTTGTTCATAATACCTTTGAAGTGCACCCTTTTTGCTAGATATCGCCTTTGTAGACACTCCTGCGTCGCGTAGGATAATTTTCATCTGGAAAATCAAAAGAAAATTAGAATTTGGTACTTTGAATTTTTTAAATTTTTAAATTTTGTTAAATTTTGACGTTTTTGTCGAATAATTCGATAGCCCTCCTTATATATAGTTTATATAGTTACAGATTTAGATAGCTCTCATCTAGACCTATCTAAAAACATCCCTTTTACATAGTTTCGGCATATAGTTACTTAGAAAATTTTACATTCATTTTAAAATTTTTAGATTTTTGAAATTTTTTGAGGTTATCTTCAATTCCTTTGATAACCCTTTGTTTGATAATTATAATTTATATATATCTAGATAGGTCTCTTCAAGACCCGTCTACAGACACCCTATTCGTTCAGTTTGGACAAATAGAAGTTGGAAAATTTTTTACATAAAAAATTTAAATTGTTAAATTTGGAGGTTTTTGTCGAATAACTAGACATCATTTATTTTCGAAACACTAATATATACATATTTGGATAGGTCTCGTCGAGACCCGTCGAACGACACCAAAATTGTTAACATCTGACGTAAGAAAATCCGGAAAATTGAAATATTGACGTTTTCATACATTTTACTTAGAAATCTACCTTAGGGCTAGAAATCTGCAATTTTTATACGAAATTTTTTGTTCATAATACCTTTGAAGTGCACCCTTTTTGCTAGATATCGCCTTTGTAGACACTCCTGCGTCGCGTAGGATAATTTTCATCTGGAAAATCAAAAGAAAATTAGAATTTGGTACTTTGAATTTTTTAAATTTTTAAATTTTGTTAAATTTTGACGTTTTTGTCGAATAATTCGATAGCCCTCCTTATATATAGTTTATATAGTTACAGATTTAGATAGCTCTCATCTAGACCTATCTAAAAACATCCCTTTTACATAGTTTCGGCATATAGTTACTTAGAAAATTTTACATTCATTTTAAAATTTTTAGATTTTTGAAATTTTTTGAGGTTATCTTCAATTCCTTTGATAACCCTTTGTTTGATAATTATAATTTATATATATCTAGATAGGTCTCTTCAAGACCCGTCTACAGACACCCTATTCGTTCAGTTTGGACAAATAGAAGTTGGAAAATTTTTTACATAAAAAATTTAAATTGTTAAATTTGGAGGTTTTTGTCGAATAACTAGACATCATTTATTTTCGAAACACTAATATATACATATTTGGATAGGTCTCGTCGAGACCCGTCGAACGACACCAAAATTGTTAACATCTGACGTAAGAAAATCCGGAAAATTGAAATATTGACGTTTTCATACATTTTACTTAGAAATCTACCTTAGGGCTAGAAATCTGCAATTTTTATACGAAATTTTTTGTTCATAATACCTTTGAAGTGCACCCTTTTTGCTAGATATCGCCTTTGTAGACACTCCTGCGTCGCGTAGGATAATTTTCATCTGGAAAATCAAAAGAAAATTAGAATTTGGTACTTTGAATTTTTTAAATTTTTAAATTTTGTTAAATTTTGACGTTTTTGTCGAATAATTCGATAGCCCTCCTTATATATAGTTTATATAGTTACAGATTTAGATAGCTCTCATCTAGACCTATCTAAAAACATCCCTTTTACATAGTTTCGGCATATAGTTACTTAGAAAATTTTACATTCATTTTAAAATTTTTAGATTTTTGAAATTTTTTGAGGTTATCTTCAATTCCTTTGATAACCCTTTGTTTGATAATTATAATTTATATATATCTAGATAGGTCTCTTCAAGACCCGTCTACAGACACCCTATTCGTTCAGTTTGGACAAATAGAAGTTGGAAAATTTTTTACATAAAAAATTTAAATTGTTAAATTTGGAGGTTTTTGTCGAATAACTAGACATCATTTATTTTCGAAACACTAATATATACATATTTGGATAGGTCTCGTCGAGACCCGTCGAACGACACCAAAATTGTTAACATCTGACGTAAGAAAATCCGGAAAATTGAAATATTGACGTTTTCATACATTTTACTTAGAAATCTACCTTAGGGCTAGAAATCTGCAATTTTTATACGAAATTTTTTGTTCATAATACCTTTGAAGTGCACCCTTTTTGCTAGATATCGCCTTTGTAGACACTCCTGCGTCGCGTAGGATAATTTTCATCTGGAAAATCAAAAGAAAATTAGAATTTGGTACTTTGAATTTTTTAAATTTTTAAATTTTGTTAAATTTTGACGTTTTTGTCGAATAATTCGATAGCCCTCCTTATATATAGTTTATATAGTTACAGATTTAGATAGCTCTCATCTAGACCTATCTAAAAACATCCCTTTTACATAGTTTCGGCATATAGTTACTTAGAAAATTTTACATTCATTTTAAAATTTTTAGATTTTTGAAATTTTTTGAGGTTATCTTCAATTCCTTTGATAACCCTTTGTTTGATAATTATAATTTATATATATCTAGATAGGTCTCTTCAAGACCCGTCTACAGACACCCTATTCGTTCAGTTTGGACAAATAGAAGTTGGAAAATTTTTTACATAAAAAATTTAAATTGTTAAATTTGGAGGTTTTTGTCGAATAACTAGACATCATTTATTTTCGAAACACTAATATATACATATTTGGATAGGTCTCGTCGAGACCCGTCGAACGACACCAAAATTGTTAACATCTGACGTAAGAAAATCCGGAAAATTGAAATATTGACGTTTTCATACATTTTACTTAGAAATCTACCTTAGGGCTAGAAATCTGCAATTTTTATACGAAATTTTTTGTTCATAATACCTTTGAAGTGCACCCTTTTTGCTAGATATCGCCTTTGTAGACACTCCTGCGTCGCGTAGGATAATTTTCATCTGGAAAATCAAAACGAAAATTAGAATTTGGTACTTTGAATTTTTTAAATTTTTAAATTTTGTTAAATTTTGACGTTTTTGTCGAATAATTCGATAGCCCTCCTTATATATAGTTTATATAGTTACAGATTTAGATAGCTCTCATCTAGACCTATCTAAAAACATCCCTTTTACATAGTTTCGGCATATAGTTACTTAGAAAATTTTACATTCATTTTAAAATTTTTAGATTTTTGAAATTTTTTGAGGTTATCTTCAATTCCTTTGATAACCCTTTGTTTGATAATTATAATTTATATATATCTAGATAGGTCTCTTCAAGACCCGTCTACAGACACCCTATTCGTTCAGTTTGGACAAATAGAAGTTGGAAAATTTTTTACATAAAAAATTTAAATTGTTAAATTTGGAGGTTTTTGTCGAATAACTAGACATCATTTATTTTCGAAACACTAATATATACATATTTGGATAGGTCTCGTCGAGACCCGTCGAACGACACCAAAAATTGTTAACATCTGACGTAAGAAAATCCGGAAAATTGAAATATTGACGTTTTCATACATTTTACTTAGAAATCTACCTTAGGGCTAGAAATCTGCAATTTTTATACGAAATTTTTTGTTCATAATACCTTTGAAGTGCACCCTTTTTGCTAGATATCGCCTTTGTAGACACTCCTGCGTCGCGTAGGATAATTTTCATCTGGAAAATCAAAAGAAAATTAGAATTTGGTACTTTGAATTTTTTAAATTTTTAAATTTTGTTAAATTTTGACGTTTTTGTCGAATAATTCGATAGCCCTCTGTATATATAGTTTATATAGTTACAGATTTAGATAGCTCTCATCTAGACCTATCTAAAAACATCCCTTTTACATAGTTTCGGCATATAGTTACTTAGAAAATTTTACATTCCATTTAAAATTGTTTAGATTTTGAAATTTTTTGAGGTTATCTTCAATTCCTTGATAACCCTTTGTTTGATAATTATAATTTATATATATCTAGATAAGGTCTCTTCAAGACCCGTCTACAGACACCCTATTCGTTCAGTTTGGACAAATAGAAGTTGGAAAATTTTTTACATAAAAAATTTAAATTGTTAAATTTGGAGGTTTTTGTCGAATAACTAGACATCATTTATTTTCGAAACACTAATATATACATATTTGGATAGGTCTCGTCGAGACCCGTCGAACGACACCAAAATTGTTAACATCTGACGTAAGAAAATCCGGAAAATTGAAATATTGACGTTTTCATACATTTTACTTAGAAATCTACCTTAGGGCTAGAAATCTGCAATTTTTATACGAAATTTTTTGTTCATAATACCTTTGAAGTGCACCCTTTTTGCTAGATATCGCCTTTGTAGACACTCCTGCGTCGCGTAGGATAATTTTCATCTGGAAAATCAAAAGAAAATTAGAATTTGGTACTTTGAATTTTTTAAATTTTTAAATTTTGTTAAATTTTGACGTTTTTGTCGAATAATTCGATAGCCCTCCTTATATATAGTTTATATAGTTACAGATTTAGATAGCTCTCATCTAGACCTATCTAAAAACATCCCTTTTACATAGTTTCGGCATATAGTTACTTAGAAAATTTTACATTCATTTTAAAATTTTTAGATTTTTGAAATTTTTTGAGGTTATCTTCAATTCCTTTGATAACCCTTTGTTTGATAATTATAATTTATATATATCTAGATAGGTCTCTTCAAGACCCGTCTACAGACACCCTATTCGTTCAGTTTGGACAAATAGAAGTTGGAAAATTTTTTTACATAAAAAATTTAAATTGTTAAATTTGGAGGTTTTTGTCGAATAACTAGACATCATTTATTTTCGAAACACTAATATATACATATTTGGATAGGTCTCGTCGAGACCCGTCGAACGACACCAAAATTGTTAACATCTGACGTAAGAAAATCCGGAAAATTGAAATATTGACGTTTTCATACATTTTACTTAGAAATCTACCTTAGGGCTAGAAATCTGCAATTTTTATACGAAATTTTTTGTTCATAATACCTTTGAAGTGCACCCTTTTGCTAGATATCGCCTTTGTAGACACTCCTGCGTCGCGTAGGATAATTTTCATCTGGAAAATCAAAAGAAAATTAGAATTTGGTACTTTGAATTTTTTAAATTTTTAAATTTTGTTAAATTTTGACGTTTTTGTCGAATAATTCGATAGCCCTCCTTATATATAGTTTATATAGTTACAGATTTAGATAGCTCTCATCTAGACCTATCTAAAAACATCCCTTTTACATAGTTTCGGCATATAGTTACTTAGAAAATTTTACATTCATTTTAAAATTTTTAGATTTTTGAAATTTTTTGAGGTTATCTTCAATTCCTTTGATAACCCTTTGTTTGATAATTATAATTTATATATATCTAGATAGGTCTCTTCAAGACCCGTCTACAGACACCCTATTCGTTCAGTTTGGACAAATAGAAGTTGGAAAATTTTTTACATAAAAAATTTAAATTGTTAAATTTGGAGGTTTTTGTCGAATAACTAGACATCATTTATTTTCGAAACACTAATATATACATATTTGGATAGGTCTCGTCGAGACCCGTCGAACGACACCAAAATTGTTAACATCTGACGTAAGAAAATCCGGAAAATTGAAATATTGACGTTTTCATACATTTTACTTAGAAATCTACCTTAGGGCTAGAAATCTGCAATTTTTATACGAAATTTTTTGTTCATAATACCTTTGAAGTGCACCCTTTTTGCTAGATATCGCCTTTGTAGACACTCCTGCGTCGCGTAGGATAATTTTCATCTGGAAAATCAAAAGAAAATTAGAATTTGGTACTTTGAATTTTTTAAATTTTTAAATTTTGTTAAATTTTGACGTTTTTGTCGAATAATTCGATAGCCCTCCTTATATATAGTTTATATAGTTACAGATTTAGATAGCTCTCATCTAGACCTATCTAAAAACATCCCCTTTTACATAGTTTCGGCATATAGTTACTTAGAAAATTTTACATTCATTTTAAAATTTTTAGATTTTTGAAATTTTTTGAGGTTTATCTTCAATTCCTTTGATAACCCTTTGTTTGATAATTATAATTTATATATATCTAGATAGGTCTCTTCAAGACCCGTCTACAGACACCCTATTCGTTCAGTTTGGACAAATAGAAGTTGGAAAATTTTTTACATAAAAAATTTAAATTGTTAAATTTGGAGGTTTTTGTCGAATAACTAGACATCATTTATTTTCGAAACACTAATATATACATATTTGGATAGGTCTCGTCGAGACCCGTCGAACGACACCAAAATTGTTAACATCTGACGTAAGAAAATCCGGAAAATTGAAATATTGACGTTTTCATACATTTTACTTAGAAATCTACCTTAGGGCTAGAAATCTGCAATTTTTATACGAAATTTTTTGTTCATAATACCTTTGAAGTGCACCCTTTTTGCTAGATATCGCCTTTGTAGACACTCCTGCGTCGCGTAGGATAATTTTCATCTGGAAAATCAAAAGAAAATTAGAATTTGGTACTTTGAATTTTTTAAATTTTTAAATTTTGTTAAATTTTGACGTTTTTGTCGAATAATTCGATAGCCCTCCTTATATATAGTTTATATAGTTACAGATTTAGATAGCTCTCATCTAGACCTATCTAAAAACATCCCTTTTACATAGTTTCGGCATATAGTTACTTAGAAAATTTTACATTCATTTTAAAATTTTTAGATTTTTGAAATTTTTTGAGGTTATCTTCAATTCCTTTGATAACCCTTTGTTTGATAATTATAATTTATATATATCTAGATAGGTCTCTTCAAGACCCGTCTACAGACACCCTATTCGTTCAGTTTGGACAAATAGAAGTTGGAAAATTTTTTACATAAAAAATTTAAATTGTTAAATTTGGAGGTTTTTGTCGAATAACTAGACATCATTTATTTTCGAAACACTAATATATACATATTTGGATAGGTCTCGTCGAGACCCGTCGAACGACACCAAAATTGTTAACATCTGACGTAAGAAAATCCGGAAAATTGAAATATTGACGTTTTCATACATTTTACTTAGAAATCTACCTTAGGGCTAGAAATCTGCAATTTTTATACGAAATTTTTTGTTCATAATACCTTTGAAGTGCACCCTTTTTGCTAGATATCGCCTTTGTAGACACTCCCTGCGTCGCGTAGGATAATTTTCATCTGGAAAATCAAAAGAAAATTAGAATTTGGTACTTTGAATTTTTTAAATTTTTAAATTTTGTTAAATTTTGACGTTTTTGTCGAATAATTCGATAGCCCTCCTTATATATAGTTTATATAGTTACAGATTTAGATAGCTCTCATCTAGACCTATCTAAAAACATCCCTTTTACATAGTTTCGGCATATAGTTACTTAGAAAATTTTACATTCATTTTAAAATTTTTAGATTTTTGAAATTTTTTGAGGTTATCTTCAATTCCTTTGATAACCCTTTGTTTGATAATTATAATTTATATATATCTAGATAGGTCTCTTCAAGACCCGTCTACAGACACCCTATTCGTTCAGTTTGGACAAATAGAAGTTGGAAAATTTTTTACATAAAAAATTTAAATTGTTAAATTTGGAGGTTTTTGTCGAATAACTAGACATCATTTATTTTCGAAACACTAATATATACATATTTGGATAGGTCTCGTCGAGACCCGTCGAACGACACCAAAATTGTTAACATCTGACGTAAGAAAATCCGGAAAATTGAAATATTGACGTTTTCATACATTTTACTTAGAAATCTACCTTAGGGCTAGAAATCTGCAATTTTTATACGAAATTTTTTGTTCATAATACCTTTGAAGTGCACCCTTTTTGCTAGATATCGCCTTTGTAGACACTCCTGCGTCGCGTAGGATAA
>HG992291.1:11319568-11361111 GCA_905220595.1 Spilosoma lubricipeda | reverse complement strand
TAATTTTATTTACTTATTTACAACTTTATGTACTTAAGTACGTCAGCGGACTTCATGACCCGGGCATTCTCTACCAGATAACCTTTGAGATGTTTACAAATCATAAGAGATCAATGTATACAAGTTATAGATGTTTATATTTTGATCCTACATTTTAACTAACTACTTCGTAAATTATAATTCAGTATCTTTATTTTCAGAAACAACTCACACCCGATACATATTCTGGAGACTGTAAAAAACTTTCCTTTAATAAAATAATATTAAAAATGCAGGCGCACAGTAAGTACAGTTTTTTTTACATTGTTTTAATACTGTGCTAATAAGTACTAGTACTAGTATTAAAACATTGTATAAAAATCATCACAGTTTCGTTAATTACGTGTATTATCATGCAGAAAGGACTATGCATCTGACCTGTCCTTGAACGAGCTAAGGGAGCTTGATCGTCTAACGGAAATAAGACACTCAGCAAACAAAGTGCGCACGTTAAGTTGTGTACCTTACATAGCGCTCTAAATGTGGCATCAGTTTTTACTCTAGCAGCAAATGCACTGTTAAAAGTTAATCTCTTTTACCACATGATTGGGAGATTGAGAGCAAAATAAATGTACATCATAAAAGTTAAATAATAATAAGATAGAAAATAGATGTAACTGTGTCTAAATTCATTGAACATGTTCTTACAACTTTACTGTCAATTAGAATATTTAAACTAATACAAAAAAATAAAAAAAATGTAGTACCTTCATCCAAAGCACGTAAACTTTAGTAAAAAACTGATGCAATAAACAAATAATAGCTCTATTTTTTACTGAACTGTTTCGTCATGTCACAGTTCCTCGTACACCCGTCCATTACACTATTTTTCCTTTTATTTTTCATTCGCAAAGGGTCTCAAACAGTTTTATGCTTATTACGTAGGGACGCAACTGAAATAGGTAGACACGTTTATTTACAGCTCTATGTGTGTTTAAGATGGCTTAATTTAACTGCCACAAATATAATCAAGTGGCAGTATTGCGTTATATAATTTCTACTACAATTTATAGTTATGTTCTATAAGATGTGAATTGTAATATCCAAAGCTATTTAGAGCCCTCCCTTTTGATTTACTGCTTACTCAAAATTGAGAAATTCTGATCAATTTACTACCTATCTATCAACAATATTTTAACTTTACTTGGTGGCAAGTCATAATTTGTTTGCAAACTCTGAACGTCCTTAAAACGACATATACAAAGCAAAACAACTTAAACCTCGCTTTACTAGATATTTTAACCAAGGCGCTTATTTATTTGTAACATATACAATAATAAACCAGTTATTACAAAGCAATGATTTAAAAAAAAAAAGGAACTTTAAAAAAATTCATTATTATTTTCAATATATTAAATTATTTAATTTATACTAGTAAACTTGTAGTAATAAACCTAAATACTTTTATATACCTACCTTTACTAAGGTGTTCAAACTCATTTGATGAGTACAAACATTCAAATGAAAACAAAACATCAAGCAGAACCGTAGAATCGCAGAGTGAGATGTACGTAAGTAATCAATTTTCAAGTGCCATGTGTCACACGACTATCGATACTGTTGTCACAGTTTTTCCAACACAAATACCATTTTCCGCAATCTGTTATGCGCTCAAAAGGCACACCCGGGAATAAAAAGGACGCAAAGACATTTTTCCACCTCTCGGTCGCTGGCCCAAGATACACAGTTATATAGAACATGTTATAAAAGTCGATAGCTAGTCTCCGGAGAAATTCTTCGATTCTTCTACACGTCACGGCAGCGTGTACGGTGGAAAGTTATTTGTAAAGGCGATTCTCGTTAGGTCTTACCCGATTTACTGTTGTTTATTTTATGTAGGATAAATTGTTTCGACTTCGGTATTATTTGTCTTTTTCAATTGTTTCTGTAGCACTTTAGTTAATCATACGGATCTTGTTACAAGACGAACTAAAGTAGCATGTATTCACCCACATGCTAAGAAACTAAGCTATATAATATAATAACTTGTAGTTATCGTAACTTGTACGATACTGGCAAGAAGTAGCGTAGTTTTTCGTAAACACATGCGTTGTTTTACGTATAATTTTTTAGCCAACCTATCCGCGACACATCATTTTATTATATTTTATTTCATACAAAACACTTTTCATCTATTAAACAGATGGGTAAAGGTCGTTCCTAATCGTATCCTCTACTATGACAAAAATTTATATATATCTAATTACCAAGTAATCGAGCATAAATATTTAACATAATTATGTTTTACAATTTCATATCAACATTTTTAAAGGACAACTCATTAATATCGGCTACATCCATCACACCATATTATACCTATTTAAGCAATAATTTTATTGCAGGGAACATAACATACTGCGACCATAAATAGAGATCAATGGTTATACGATAACTTGGTACTTTAAAAATAAAGCTGCAAAGGCAGAAATTTTGGTAAAGAATAATGGTAATAGATTCTGATAAATCTGGAAAGCTATTTTTCAGACTAAACAGTATTATGCTTTTAAAGTTTAAACAGATATTTCCTGCGAACTAGATGGGTATTTTTTTTGTCAAGGTGTTTGAATGAATTAAATGCCAAGTAGTAGAGCCACGCTGATTTCAGCACGAACGGGCCGGCTCGACCGGGGCGGTGCGACCCTCGCACAGAAGATCGACTTAAAATGACAGCGATCACGCTGTCGGGTTTCGTTGGTGAGTGCGAGACCGGAGATCCAATGATGCAGAAGCATCACTAGCCCGCCATGGTGTGGGTCGCCATGCTACATTGTTGCAGCATTCGCAGTATGGTGACCACCACTCTTGGATTCTGCTTATGCTCTCCATCAGGCAGAGTAGAGTCTTTTGGCAGGGCCAAACATAAAAAAAAAGTCTCTAACATATTTTTCAACATGCTTGTTTGAGTTACTTAATTATGTTATTTGTTTTTCTTTCTTTGTAATCTTAATTAAGCTTTCTGAAGCTGTATAAAAACTTAGGAAGCTATTTGTAATTGGAGTGCAGATATAAATTGGTACTAAAGTAAAAGTAATTTTAAGTACTACTTAGTCTGTGTTCTATAACTGTATCTTTTGAACATTAATTAACAAAATTTCCTTTCATTTGTAGTTTTAAACAAATCATCAAATCAAACAAAGATCGTTGATTCCTGTGTTCATAGATATAATTGTCTTTAAGTTGATATAATATATAGAGATTTCATAATCATCAATACATATAATAAAATCGTAAATGGTCACTGTCTGTACATGGAAGATATATCAGAAAAACTATTATAGGGGGGCTTTATGAACGCAATAGAACCCAAAACAATGTCAAAACAAACTCAGGATCGGCTTAACCGATTTGAATGTGGTTTTCACCAATCTATTGTGGTTTGCTTTACTTAACATTTAGGGTTTGTTTCATGTAAATTGGTTTATAAATAAAAAAGTTATGTCAGTTTGAAGAATCACCGTGATATCCGACCTTCACGCGGGGGAGGCGCAAGCAAAAGCTAATTTAATATGAGTATAATCCCGCCCACATTCCCACCACTGTAACTCCTGTACACCAGGATCAACAGCAGTGTAATATGAGTATAGTTAGAGATTAGAAAAGTAGGTAGGAATAATAAAAAAATATCCTTGAAGCTTGTCTTAACTTGAAAATTCCTTAAACTGAGAAGTCCTACTTCTTTGTTTGTAATAAATCTGGTTTTACGGTGGTTCACATTCATCGACTTTCATCGTCTTTCATCGTCGCTGGTCCACCAGTGAGCACATTTTTAAGATCACAGTTTATGGTTGCAGACGTTATCGTACCATGAATTCAACTGATATTATATCGATTTATAGAATACCAATCCAATAGAAATTGAATGACCAGATTTTAAAAGAAATTAGATAGATAAGTCGTAATTCCGTTTTTAGGGTTCCGTCGCTGTTCACGTTTCGGAAAACTAATAGTTTCGTCACGTGCCTCCGTCCTATACTTACCTTCCAAACAGTTAGTGCTAGAAATATAAAAGTTCGCATGGATATGTGTAATTAATTACCACATCGACAAAGGGCTAAAATAAAACTCTCTCCTACACTTAAAAGGAGGAAGTTTTTTTTTCTCGCGTCTACACTATAGTGTGAGCTATCATTAGATAGGTCCTTTAAAAACATTGAGGCGTTGCTAAAACGATTTTTTGATTTAGGTATTCTCGTGTTTGCGAGGTATTCAACTTTAAAACGATTTTCGTGTTTAAAAAACTAAACCATTGTCTCAAAATATCTGAAAATACTAATGATGGTATTCCATTTGATGAACTTAGAAGGAAAACTGTAACGACTTAGAAAACTATGTTAGTTAAAGATTTATAGAGGCCTAACTTGTAAAATATACTTACTTAGAAAACTTCGTACAAACACAACGAAATAATTAATAAACTTTTTTTAAAATATAATCAGTAAATTATCGATTGCACACGATTTTATTTTAATTTCAATGCTCTATAGAGGATTAATAAAATTAGGGGCTCCAAAGCGTTGTACATTTGTTCCAAGTTTCTGAACCGCTGTACGTTAAGGACAATAGTGGTTAAATGTTTTATTTAATTAATTTCTCAAATTTAAAAATTTAACCCCGCCTTCTACTTCTCGTGGGTGACTTCGGAATCCTATTTATTTTGATCTGGTCTGACACGCACTTGGCCAGTTTTTGTATTTTCCTTTTCAAATTATTTTATTTATTTATTAATTACTTCTGCTACTAATTATTATTATTTTATACATATATATATATATAATATTAAATTAATTA
The DNA here is from genome assembly GCA_905220595.1 of Spilosoma lubricipeda. NCBI lineage: Eukaryota > Metazoa > Arthropoda > Insecta > Lepidoptera > Erebidae > Spilosoma > Spilosoma lubricipeda. Next base: position 11,356,284 of record HG992291.1, on the reverse strand, counting down.
CTACTAGAGCCACGCTGATTTCAGCACGAATGGGCCGGCTCGACCGGGGCGGTACTACCCTCGCACAGAAAATCGACGTAAAATGACAGCGATCATGCTGTCGTGTTTCGTTGCTGAGTGCGAGACCGGAGGCCCAACGATGCAGAAGCATCACTAGCCCGCCATGGTGATGGTCACCATGGCGGGCTATAGCAAATCAGTTTCAATAAATATTTTTTAATTTTCGTAGTTTCCTTTATATTTTGTTAAATACTACAGATCACAATTTTGTCCACATGTTTCAAGGCAACATATTAGCTTGAAGAGTCGAAGGGCTAACAAAAGATTTAAACTATAAGATTTCCTTGCTAACACTACGGAACTAATTAGTTATTTCTTTGAACATTTTTTTTCAATTTCCTCCTTTTTTTTATTCAAATAGAAATTTGAGAAATTGTGAAGAAAGAAATTCTTTGTTTAATATTTAAACAAAGAGCAATATCATAAAAGTGACTAATTACATTATGAAACAGTTAGGGTTCTAATTAAAAACAAACCTAAATGGTTAAGGTTTATTAAAAGGAAACCGCTAGCTCATAATGTTTGTTCTATCGTGCAAACTAAAATAGTTTGCAATTAGTTTATATGAAATTAATGGTGTGCAAAGAAACATGCGTTTGTAAGATTTTTATTGATACGTACTCATCGCTGGATAAACTCTCCTTTCTGCCCTAAGGTAACGGTAAGATTATCAATTATATTTAAGGGTAAGCTAACTTACCCAATAATGGAGGATCCTGTATAAAATCTACTTTTTACTACATAGGATATGTAGTAGAATTAGATAAGATCGATTATCTGTGGTCAAGTGACAGGAAGAGCATATGGGGTTTTGGATGGAAGACTGTCATGGCGTTTTGGGTAACACAGTCAGTACGAGCAACTAAACAGATTACTACTAATATTAATATTAAAAAATAGTAAAAAGTTTAAACCAAGTTAACAACGTTGTTTCAATAACGACATTAGATTCTACAGGATACATCGATACTATTAACTGTCTAGACGCCGCTAGCACCTTAACACGGTATCTATCTAAGGATACTAGCCGATCCAACAATCATTTTTTTGCCATAAAAAAAAATATTTAGGTATGGATCACCCTTATCATTTAGGGCTATGATGAAAATAGATGTTGGCCGATTCTCAGACCTACCCGATATACACACAAAATTTCATTAAAAACGATTCAGCCGTTTCGGAGTAGTTGGGTAACAAACACCGCGATACGGGAATTTTATATACCATACCACTTATAGGCAATTAGTGTCACAATCGGAGCCAATAATAGGTAGCATGGTACTATTCCACGCTAATTTTATTTCAACCCGGTAACATTTTAATTGTTAAGCACAAATAAGACATGAAACATCATTTTTACAGTTTTCAAATAACATATTATGATACGAAAAACTATTAAATGAACATTTCTATATTTAAATTAACACGAAGAAGTAACCTCTATGCAGTTACTTCTTCGTGTACTAGCGCCGATAAATTCAGGAAAAAATAATAATTTAACTTTAAATATTTTGATGAAATACGACTATACCTTCGTTGATGACTGTACCCTTGAGAGTATGTCCCTGTCACAGACACCTATATGCATCTTCATAAAGGTTTGCTGATCTCAAACTTCCTAAAAGACGCATAGCCTATAATAAAAACTACTTGCTAGATCTCGTTCAAACTAATTTTCGGTGGAAGTTTGTGGCGAATCCCTAAGGGTTCCGTTTTTTGTCATTTGGCTACGAAAACTTAAAAAGAATTTTATTAGTGATAAACTTCTAAAAAAAATTTTTAAGTAAATAAACCTTAACTTGAATGATGCTTCTAATATATATATATAAAATATTTTGTGCGCTAGTATAGCACAAAGTACGTAGGTAGGTATGTTCTTTTTATTTTCTTTTTCTTTTCAAAATAGTCAAAGAAAAATCGAAAAATTTGCAAATTCGTAGTACCTGCCTGTCAAACACATAAAACCTACACAAGGATTTTATATATTTCTACAACATTTTACCACTAAATTCTAAGATCTTTAACTTTTTACGATTCCTGTAGCATAGTTCAAAGACACAGCTAATGTAGAACTAAATTCAATAAATAAAAAGTCTACAGGACAATGAATACGGAGAAAAAAAATATCCGAAAACGTTCGATTCTTTCAATATCAATCTTTTCTTCAATTTCCTACCTCCCACGTAACAGATTACACTGACATTTTTCACCGTCAGGTTGAAGTAGAATGTAAAGCTTTGTACTTACCACCCATATGTCCATTTATCAGAGTTATTCTTCCGATGTGTGTAACATTTTATTGGTAAATATTATACGTAAGCCAAAGGTAATATGTTTGCGGAAATTACACACGAGATTACGATTTCTGAAGTTTCTAATAACGCGTAAAGGAGAAGGACATTTGTGGGACCAGCAGTCAACTTATTGAAACATGTAGTAAAAAATTATATTTCCTGAACGAAATCACATAATAAAGTACTTACCGTGTTTGTATCTAGGAAGCGAAAAAAGATATTTGATTTAAATAACTAAAAATGTATTATGGCAAATGAGAAGTGCTCTGCAATTACTTAGTAAAATGGATTCGGAGACAATCAAGTTTCTCTACTTTTTCTACAGTTGGCAAAACTGGTCACCGTCTGACAAGAGCACCAGCCAGGCAGAAAAAACTCTGCACAGATTCATTATCTTTCGTTTTAAGTGATATTTTCCGTATAATATAAAGGACCTTGCTCCTCTGAATCTTGAAGACATCGATCACTGCGTGACATTAAACACTTTACCATTGCGACTGGTACAGTTACCCCAATGGCAGAAGAGTTTTGAACGATGGTTGATAAGACGATTTTATCAGTAATAACTGATAAAATCGTCTTATCAACCATCCCTAATAAGGTAGTGCGCATCTCAACCTATTGGTACCTTTCAATTTAGATTTTTAAGAACTAAATCAAACTTATGCACCGACTTTTAAGAACTCCGGCATTATGATTGCAATGCATCTTTTTGTTGAAAAGCATATTTTAAAAAAATACTTTCTTATAAATAAATTTGTTGATAATTTGATCAAGGAATCTATGAAATGTGGTGTTTTACTATTTTAATCTCAATTATTGAAGATGAAAAATAAATATTTTATACACAATCTACTGTTCTTTCAAAAATCCTTATCAGTAACAAATACTATCTTGTCGAGTGGCGTCCGTCTACTACTCGTAGATCGTGCAAACGTGTCAGATCAGTACAATATGCATAGAATAGATGCACCGTGCACAGAATATTACACAAATGAAGGCATTCATAAATGTTTCTAAAATGCCAAATTATTACTAACTCTTAGAACATAGTTTTATATTACTGGATAAACAAATGTCGGTGAAGCCAATGCGATATAATACACTCCTACAAATAAAGCAATTATGATTGAGTTAGCACCTGGACCTTGAAAACAATGGAGACGTTCACCGCTTTCTCCTTTTCTTCAACAATTATAAAAACTATAAACTACTGGTCGTACATTTCCATTAATGATAATGTTTTCGAGTAAGAAAAATAGACAGTAATTTTCTCTACTTTAACCCTTTTCATACATATTCATTAAAACATTTAACTTTTGTTAGGGACTAATTGGGTTATAATATTCTATTTGCTAGGTACTCTTATAATTACTTAAAACATTGTAGCATACGTAAAATAAGTTGGAATAATTTTTTTAAGGCAAATAAACCGAAATAATTTGTTCACACAGAAAACATATATAGTTATAGTACCTGAATGACCGAGCTTTAATCTATATATTTTTGAAGTCAAAACTTATTTAGCGGCGTTCTACACTTTTTGGGATGGATATTAAATGCGTCAGGGCACGTGACCTGATCGAATATTCGTAAAACATCGGCTTGGTTGTTTCGTTTCGAAACACAGCGCAAGCGCTATTTCACATCGGTTTTCTGTGAGGCCGTGGTATCACTCAGGTCAAGACGGCCAATTCATGCCAAAACGGTAATCACCCTTCATTGTGTTTAATAAACATAGGAAATTAAAAACAATGAAATTTAATAACTCAAAAACTCACAACGTTAATGCTCAAGTTTTTACTTCTGCCGGCATTCCCGGACTGCATACCGTTATATATATTTTTAACCGACTACAAAAAAAGGAGGAGGTTTCTCAATTCGACCGTATATATTTATATATATTATTTGTTTTTGCGGATAACTTCGTCTTTTATGAACCGATTTTGATGATTCTTTTTTTCATGGAAAGGAGATATTCCAACGGTAGTACCATGATAAGGACACTACGATCTGATGATGGCATCCAAGAGAAATCGAGTCAAACCTTGAAGTCGGTTTTATTTTGTTAAAATTTTACTTGTTATTTATCGCTCCTGAAACCCCTTGTATACTAAATTTAAATGAAAATCTTTGGAGCCTTTATCGAGATTCAGATTAAACATACACAAGAGTTACTCGTTTAAAGGTATTAGATAGATGTGGTATATAAAATCAATGTATGTTTATGAAATGTTAATGTGTCTTTGAATGTGTCGTGTAAACAAAGAAACTTTTGCTAGAACAAAATCCTATATATATTATAGTAGTAATATAAAGTTCGAAATGTCTATTGAAGAATACACCATTTCATTTCCCGTGTAAAAATTTCGTGCGCACGTGTTAGGGAAATTGTTTCCATGACCAGCCGAAAGGGTCACTCAGTTGGCATATTTATTTACTTACCTTATTAAGTTCACAGAGTATCTTGCGCTGAGGGACCGTGTATTTAGTTCTGTTGTAACTTGCGTAACATATTATCTCGTTAAAGTTTATTTTCTCTATGTTCTGGGAAAAAACAAGACAATAGCCAAAATGTATAGAACATCAAAGGTATGTTTTTTTAATCTTCATTTACGGAACTCAAAGACATGATATTCCGGCGTGTATTAAAAACAATATAGGGTCCAACTTTCTTTCGAAACTAACTTGGTTTTCAAGACATCGATAATTCCATACCAATATTACAAATTCTAAAGGAACTCAGTCTATCATATTCGTCGTTGAATTGACTCAAATGATGTTTGCCATAGAGATACTTTGTTTCTTTAGAATATAGGCTACTATTGACTGTGATAACCGACATATGCTAGGGCAGATTCGTGGGCAAAAACTAGTCTTTTATAAAACTTTCAGAAATCTATTTTCAACATATTGTATGGAAAACATAAATCGATTTTGAATACTTTTACATGTAAAGTCCAAACAGATAAATCTTATTTCAGAATTAGGAATAGACGACTGTCGGAATTCATTTAGTTTCTAAGAAACATTTCTCACTTTCCTTTTATTTACTTGTATCTCTTTTCATTATTGCCATTAGTTATATCTATCTCATATTTCATTTAAGTTTAGGTTTTTATGTTAGCTTTTAACTGCTCTCTTATAAGGTAAGCGAAAATCTAAAGAACGTCTGTTCTCTATTTAAAAAAAACAGAATCTACATAGACTAAAAAAAAACAGCGAAAATTTAAACAAAAACGGCGAAAATTTAAACAACAGTATTTTCTTTATGATTGGCAAGTGTGTGAGGCCTTATTACATTTGTCACTTTATACAATACTAGCAGCCCGTCCCGGCTTCGCACGGGTTAGACAATTATTTATTTTTGGAAATTTGGATATAAAAACAGTTTTTCACAAATATTTTTATTTATTAAAAAATATTATTTATTAATTATATATTAAAAAAACCCCACAGTTATATTTGTATGTAAGTCTATTTATGTTCAATTTCTTTGATGGTTTAATTGGCGGGCACTTAAATAAGTAATATTTACATAGGATATTATATACATTTTTACTATGTTTTTTAAGTAATTAGAATAAAAGCAGAGTCGAATAAAATATATACAGTCTAAATTAAACGTTGACAACTTTCAACTAAAAATGTATCTACCTATACATCTAGGTATTTCAAAGAAATTTTTGTTCGTGTCGATAGAAACTTGCCTATCATTATTTATATTTATCATATTTAACTGCCTCGGTGGCGCAGTGGTAGCGTACGCGACTGCTGTTCGTGAGGTCTCGGGTTCGATTCCCGGGTCGGAACAAATGTTTGTATGATCCGCAAATATTTGTTTCGGAGTTTGGGTGTTTTCTATGTATAATATGTATGTATTTACAAAAAAAAAGTATATAAGTATTCATATCAGTTGTCTAGTACCCATAATACAAGCTCTGCTTAGTTTGGGACTAGACGGCGTTGTGTGTTAGATGTCCGAAATATTTATTATTTATTATTATTATTATTGTCTATTTTTATACCTTTTCTGGTCTCCTTTTTACTTTAAAAGGGAAGTCAAATCTAACACACGGGCCTTAGCCAAGTGTGCCAGGAGGAAATGGTGTGAGATTAGGATGACGATGATGTGAGAAATTTTCGTGTGAGACGGCATGTATTTAGAAGAACTGCTTTTTGAATCAGCATTAGAGTGGATTTCGGCATTTGCAGTGTATTGAGGCTATTTTGAAGAGTTTTCGGAACCACACCAGTTGTGGATATGATAATGGGTACAATTTTAACTCTATCTACCTGCCATTGTCTTTTGATTTCAGTAGCTAAGTCTATATATTTTGAAACTTTTTCTGTGTGCGTCGTAAGAAGATTGTGTGTGTTACATACTGCTATGTCTACAATAAAAACTGTCCTGTTAATCTTATCTAGGATTGTTATATCAGGTCTATTGTAATGTATGGTTTTGTCGGTAATTATTGTCCTATCCCAATATATTTTAAATGCATTATTTTCAAGAACGGTACTGGGTTTATATTTATAATAAGCAGTTTTATTGGGAATGAATGAATGTTTGTGAGCCAGATTTTGGTGGATAATTGCGGCAACTTGGTCATGTCTGTGTTTGTAATCAGTTTGTACAATAGATTTACAAGCGCCAGTGATGTGTTGGATGGTTTCAGAACTGCTATGGCATCGTCTACATAAGTCGGTTGGGAGATTAGGGAGACGGATAATGTGTTTTTGATAGTTAAGAGTATCTATAACCTGATCCTGAATAGCGATCACAAAAGCCTCGGTTTCTGGGAAGAGTTCTCCGCGCAACAGCCATTCGTTCGACGCTTTTCTGTCGACATGTGTTTGGCTGAGATCGGCGAGGTGTCTGCCATGTAGAGACTTTTATTATTATTCTCTTTATTTTATATATATAACATATTGATTACATTTTTAAATATACAAATAAAAAAAAATACATTTAAAAATATAAAAAATAGTAGACCACCGACTTCGGGTACAGGGACCAAGAAACCGGTGGTTAGGGCTCCAGAGACAGGAACTTCCTCACTATACGTGCCGTGTCTAGGAGGACTGCCTTCTGCATCAGACCCTTGATCCAACCGTCCAACGTGAGCCTCTTAAGGTGTTGGTCGAGGCTCTTGGCTATCAATCCGTGAACAGATACAACTATCGGAACAATGATCACCGAATCTACATCCCACATATCGACAATCTCGTGAGATAAGTCCAAATATTTTATTTGTTTTTCTTTTTCAACTTTCACGAGATTCTCGTCATGAGGAACGGCGATGTCGACAATCATTGCGCGGCGCTCTGATCGATCTATCACCACAATATCAGGTTTATTGGCAACAATAGTCCTGTCTGTGATAATAGATCGATCCCAATATAACGTAGCACGACCATTCTCGAGAACTGGGTCGGGCACATACCTGTAGTATGGCACCTCCGAATTTACAAGTTTGTATTTAAGGGCAAGCTGTTGATGTACGATCCTAGCTACTTGGTTGTGCCTGTGCAAATATTCACCGTTAGCAAGACGAGAACAACCAGAAATAATATGCCTAATAGATTCCCCGGGACGGTGACATGCCCGACATATGTCAACCGTACCATCTTTCAGGATATATTTCCGATAGTTATTCGTCATGATAACTTCGTCCATAATCGCACAAACAAAACCTTCGGTTTCTCCGAAGAGATCACCGTACCGTAGCCAGGAGGTTGAGGCTTTAAAGTCTATATCGGGCCCGTTAAGGGCCCGATAAAACCGTCCATGAAGTTCTTTGCCCTTCCATACCTCCCTGCGTTCATTAGTACCAAGTACTACAGGTTTGCGCCAATTCTCTTTAGCCAGAGCGAGCGGAGTGAGTCCGGTATCCATTGCAACTACACTGCGATGCACTCCCACATCAGTATGAAGAAAATATTCTCTGAGATTGTATATCTCGCGATTGTGTAGGGTCTTGACATTTAATAGACCTCGACCCCCAAACTTTCGCGGGATATACAACCTCATAACTGATGAACGTGGGTGATGCATACGGAATGCAGTCAGCAATGTACGGACTCTCCTGTCTAGGGCATCTAATTCAGTCTGAGTCCATCTAAGTATACCGAAGGAATACATCAGAACCGGCATGACCCAACCATTGTAGGCTCGCACCCTGTTACCGCCTGATAAAAGACTTTTAAGTACTTTTTTCAGGCGGCCAAAGAAGCGTTCCCGCAACGACTGTTTCATGTCAGATTCCGGTATTCCCAAGGACTGTGAAAAACCAAGATACTTGTCATGTCTTATGGAAGATATTTATTTTCTATACGTTAATTTTAGGCGTGTTACATTGTTATTTTTAAAATATTTATCCATTTTTCTTCTTTGTTATTGGCTGTATGATATTTATTGATTAATTATTATTGTAATTATTATTATTTATGATATTTATTATTTATATATTTATTATTATTATTATTAGTATTTTCCGTACAAAATTATTTTTTTTTTGTTTGGTTTTGTTGTTTTGTGCTTTTTATTTTGGTTTTATATATTTTTTTGTGTTTTTTGGGTTTGTCATTAATCATTTTCATTCTTATTATTACTTAATAATTTACATTTTTAGTATTTTTTATTTTACAGGTTTACTTTTACATTATTTACAGATATAATATTAAGGTAGATTTACGTTTTTTACTTTTATATTTGTCAGTTTTTATCTTAAAGCTTCACTGTAAACTACGTTGGCAGTGGTATTTGTAGATGGCAACAAAATATATTGATTTTCAGGAGATCCCACTCGAGAAAGGGCAACATATAGTTGTCCATGAGAAAAGCATTCTTTTCTTAGGTCGATGCCAACCATCGAAAATGTTTGACCCTGGGACTTATTTATTGTGAGGGCAAATGATGTTTTTAGAGGAAACTGTAACCTCTTAAAAGATATAGGCAAGTCCGTAGGAATCATGGGGATCCGCAGTATGTGGGCGAGCTGTCCGGCCGCGGCCCCGGTGATTATAGTGGCTACTATGACGTTCTCCCGCAATTCCTTCACCAGAAGTCTCGTGCCATTGCACATGCTGGGAGGGCATAGGTTCCTCAGCAGCATTACGGGAGTGCCTACCTTTATTTGTAGTTCGTGGGGTGGCAAGCCGGAAGGATTCAGGGAATTTAAAAATTCTTGTGGATAGTGCACTGTATCTTCGATGTTGCATATTGTGTCAATAGATTTGTAAGATTTAAATTCACCGGGTACTTTTTCCATAATAATTTTGTTAATCTCATTAACCGATTCATTTTGCGGGGATACTATCGCTCTCGAACAGAGCCAATTGAAATTTCTCTCCGTAAGATTTTGTATGTCCGGATATATTGTGTCCACAAGAATTTCTAGACTCTGAACGATTTGACCCAATTCGTTATCCAACAATACCTGGGGACTGTTTGCAACCGGAGACGGTAATTTTCCGTCTCCAAGTTTTAGAAGTTTTTGTGAGAAATTATTATCGTCTTTGTCACTTAAATGTGCTCTCATATTTGTGCGCAGATTAAGAGTTTCAATCGATTGCCATAAAGTTGATGATTTAAGGCAAGCTCGAATAACGTCAGCTCGAGTACCTTTTGTTAAAATTGGTAATGTTTGACGAAAGTCTCCAGCTAAAACAAACGTCACGCCCCCCATTATACGGTCTGAGCTTCGGATGTCTCTCAGCGTGCGCTCCACGGCTTCCACGTGCGCCCTGTGACTCATGGTGCACTCGTCCCAGATGATAAGCGAAGTGTCTTGTAAGAGCTGCCCCAGCGGACCGTTTTTGCGGATCGAGCCCTATGGCGGTTTTGTTTACTGTTTGAATTTTTAAATTCGTAATATCTTTTGAATGGAAAGTCCAATTTAAATAATTTAAAAACTATTTTATAGGTAGTTAAATGGTCTTGACCATAAAATAATTTATTTGGATAAGGATTAATATAAACACATAAATAGCATGGTTTGGATTTGGTTAGCATTTTCATTAATGTTTAAAATGAAAAAAGTTGTTGTAGTGACATAACTACAATAGTTGGACATATGCTACCGCGGAGTTTTTTGTAGACATTATGATGTTCTTCAATATTGTTGTACATTATTTTGTTCTATCGCTAATAGTTTCGGCAGCGCATTCGACGAAAGACATTTTAAGACTCATTTTTCTACACCTTCGGTTACATTGTTCAAATTTTACCAAGGATCCCTAATTTTTTTCAAAATGAAATGTAGCCTATGTCAAATTGGAAGAATGTAGCATTCTATTGGTGAAAAAAATTTTTAAATCGGCCCAGTACTTTTTGAGCCTATTCATTACAAACATACAAACATACAAAAATAGGTACAAATCTTTCCTCTTTATAATATTAGTGTAGATATTTGTACACACGAGATGTGGGAAAACCTTTTAAAATAAATAAAATGTAAGAAACATTCAATGTAGAAAATGCTTTTTTCTGCTTCCATTAAAGGTACCAAATTGCCCTACATACAAGTTAATAAGCCTCATTTCTCCGATTATATTTCACGTTGCCCGTCTATAGCCCTGTTATAAGTAATAAACAAAACGGTTTACTGAATGGGACTTTTCCGATCCGGTAAAAGGGACCTCACAGTAAAAAGGTGAACTAATAGTGTGCTTGCTATTTATGTGAAAATGTAGCCAAGATTTTAATAAAAGTCACCTTAATAGAAATGTATATTATTGTATTTGATATGCAGTAAATACACAGAGTTAATTTCAATTTGAAATTATTTTAGCTCGTGTGTTTATTATTCTCAAATTGTTTTCATAATATATTCATAATTTGATATTTTTGTTATCATTTGAATGCTTTGATTAATATCTAATGAGTAGCTTTGACATAAGCTTCCTTTTTTCGGAGAGGCCTATGTCTGCATTAGACTTTTAAAAACTGTTGACGACTACGAGTACTCTTAACTACATCAGGCAATCGAAATTGTAGTACTGGAAGAACTAGTTCTACATATCCCGCGTTGCTCCTCCAACAGCATCTTAAATGTTTTTTCGGATAGGTGGGACTCCCCCCTCATTTCCAGGTGGTTATACATCCACACTAAATAATATTTTATTAAACTAACACTAGGTTAACTCATTCTATGTAACTAACAAAATATGGATGCATCAATATTGATAAGTCCGAAATAAATAATTTGTATTCAATTGAAAATTACTGTCACGTTTACTTACTTATTGAGACTAATCCCTTCCACATGCCCACCACTGTAACTGCTGTACACCAAGATTAACAGCAGCGACACACGAACACCATTTACAGTAGAACCAAATTCAGCACGAACGGGCGAGCTCTACTACCCTCATGGTGACCACAACTCTTGGATTCTGCTTATGTTTTCCATCAGTAAGAGTAGAACCATTCTGGCAAGGCCATACATACAAAAATACACACACCGAGTTATGAAACTAGGAAAGTCCCAGGCAAAATTTATCTGTCTTCTAACCCTATATATTACATTAACTTACTTCCCAAAAAAAGATTTTTGATGAATAGGGTCCCAAAAACTAACCTCATCGTGATTTTGCTCATAACTTATCATTACGTACGAATCCCTCTTTCTAAAAACGTAAGTGAAGCTACATAAATGTAACTAAGCTTAACTTAATTAAGCTCTTTGTCACATGAATTATTATCTGCCAGTGGGAGTTCGTTAAAACCGGTCACTGGCTGGCCAAACAGACAGACACACCAATAAATTAGATATAATTGTTTTTTTTTTTTTGCAAATATGACTTTACCAATGGAAAATCAAATTTGATGAGTACCGAAACATATTTTTTTAAATTATCAGTGGTACCAATGACACAATATACTAATAGACCGACCCTCCCTTGGCCAATACTGTACGCCAGAAACAGCTAGAAAAGATCCGTTAAATCTAGATGGCGCTACAAAATAAGATATAAAAAACCGTTTAACAAAGTTTAACACTATTCTATTTATATGCTTCAATTCTAGGAACTATATTATTATTTTACGAATATAAATCTTGCTTTCTAATGCTTGCTTTAAAAATTTTTTTTTCAATTGCGTAAGTACAAGTTATCACCTATTTTTAGGAGATGTCGTTACAATCGATTTAAATAAACTCGAAAATAATGACCTATTTACTACGCTAGATGTCACATTTATAAGTTATTGTTATGACATACAAAATACTAAATTCGCTGGATGCGCGATGATAGCGCCACCTAGTGGCTACAATTACGTCAGATTTTGATATGTCAAATGGTTGGTTGTCTTACGAAGAATAGGTAAACAAGTAACAAATAATTTCAATGAAACATCTTAAAGAGGCGTCCAGTAATTACGTTAGGCATTTTTGAGAATTTTTCGATCCCCCGTCCCGCCTTGGTGAGATATTCGTCAACTCCCGCCCCCGGCCCCTAAGCTCACGCGCATTCTTCAAATTTATGTTTGGGCTGTAAACGTGTTGGATTATTGAAGTTGTTTTATTACTTTTATTGAAGACTAGCAAAGCAAAATCGAGTGCTACTTCGCTACTCTGCAGAGTTCGAACGAATACGACAAACATTATTGTGTCAAATTTGGCCATATTTTATTCTAGAAATAATTTTTCACACAATTACGTCATATTTGCCAAACAACCCCCCCTCCCCTTCCCACCTAAGTGAGATTTGTAAAGAGTTAATATATTTATATAGAATACCTTACGTAATTAATGGAAGCCCCCTAATTTAAATATATTCTATTCGATCACGTATATGGTGTAGATAATAACGTTGAGCGATTTTATATCCTGCCTGATAAGGCATAATCCATCAATTTTAGTTCATTAAATGTACTTTTAATAAAATGATCAAACTGAAAAGTATAATGTCTACTTCTAATACATATTTTAATTTGTACAACAGGTAATATTAAAATAACATTGTGACAACAGAATGGTGACCCACACCATGGCGGCCTTGATATGCTTTTGCATCGTTGGGCCTCCGGTCTCGCACTCACCAACGACAGCTCGAACGCTGTCATTTTACGTTGATCTTCTGTGCGAGAGTAGTACCGCCTAGGTCGAGCCGGCCCAAACGTGCTGAAATCAGCGTGGCTATATTACCTACATTTTTTTCCAACAATTTTTTATCCTATTATTTAAATTACGACAAAAAATAAAATCTGATGACAGCGTTTTAAAATCTAAAGAGTTCAGAAAAGGTTTCTAGAGCACTGGCATTGATGCAGCTACGAACATCATGGTTACGAAGAAGATGAAAATAAATTTAGCTTGTCATTATTATACAAACATAAAGCTTATTTTTTCCTAAGGCGGCAAGGTGTAGTACTTGCCGTTCCAAACACAATCCAAAACTCCGAAAGTGGCAAGCAAAATCCTATTGTTTGCCAGGTTTTTGCAAAGCAAAATTATCTATTTTAGATCTATTTAAAAAACTTGAGAGGTCTCAAGGGACACCAGGGTGGAACGAAGTTTCAGTTCGTACCTCAGTAGTCGATGCTTTAGTTGATTCGCTGTTGAAATAATAAAAGCAAAAAAAAAGTAGGCCAACCTCCAAAGACTGGGCGTGTCACCCAAACGAGGTAACCTACGCGGCCGCTGCTAAGGTGGGCTCAGCAGCCCAGCTGGCAGTTAGGGGGGCCAGGCCATCAAAAATACCAGAGAAGGTCAACCAGGGGAAACGAAAGGGGAGTGCGAATGGGTCGCGAGTTACTAGAAATGAATCCTTTCTGCTGTATTGAGCCGATTCGCTGTGCCATTACTTGAGTATCGCAGCGTTGGATAAAGAGTGCAGTGGGAGAGTATCTCTCACTGCCAACCATGTTATGCTCCATAGTAGATAGCAACAGAGTTTTACGTTCTGCGAAGATAACATTGCACAGAAATAGGCGACGGAAAGGACCAAGTACGAAAATTTCTACTAGAACCCAATTTGCCGCCACCCGCTGAAACCAACCACCAAATCATGCCATTCCACCAATCTAATCAAGAAAAAAAAAACTAATTTAACTAGTAATATTTAACTGATATTGAGATATTTTATAAACCGATATTTACAAAGATGTATTTTAACAAGCATATAGACTTTCTCAAATAGTAGTATTAATACATTATTTCTTTTTCTTAAAGTGCCAACTTATTTTCTCCATTTATATTACAGTAATGTAGTTTTTTCAAATCGTTTAATATGCCGCCCCCTAAAATGAGCCGCCCTAGGCTTCAGCCTACTGAGCTTTCATCACTGAATATTATGGATTTTTTCTACAAATTTTGATTATCTTAACACAATGAAGTGGCTATTGTAACATATCTTTAAAAGTTAGAGATAATTATGGTATCGCGGACTTTTTTGTGTACATTATTGTTCTCTATAAAATTCAAGGACAAATTTTCCTCTATTGTCAATAACAGATAATGTTTGATGTTTTTTGTTTTTTATTTTAATATGCAAATTTGTATCATCAAAAGTTACAAGACTTACAACTTTTTATTATTTCATAGATTTTTATTTCCTTTTTGAATCCATTGAAGAAATAAAAAGTTTCATAGAAGCTCCAAACCCCTATTTTAGCCCCTAAATAGAAATTCTAAATTTATTTTCTCAGTCCTTACTTAAGTCAATTGAAAACCCTACATAGAAAGTTTTACGTGAAAATTTAAAAAGTTACATACAAAAATTAATTTAAAAAAATTATTCATGTACCGTATTTACTAAGAAGCATTTATTACGAAGCTGTTTATTTGAAATTATAAATAGACATTTCAATAATAATAAATAATAATAATAATAATAATAATGTCTTTATTGTACACCAGGTAAATTTTTAAAGTACATAGTATAAGGTATTAAAGTACAATTGGCGGCCTTATCGCCCGGAGGCAATCTCTTACAGGCAACCTTAGGATGGAGACAAAACGAAGTAGGGAAACTAGAGGGTTATGTCTGGTGTATTATTATTATAAAAGAAGGGGAAATTAAAGCAGTATACTTGATATATAAGGTGGAAGTTAGACAAAAGTTGGTTAATAAATGAAATATTAGAAGAGAGTGAGTGGAATGTCTATAAAATATTATAAACATAATTCTATGAGATAAAGTGACTTGTGTAGTCACACAAGAGAAGTACATAAGTTATGGGACCTAGATGTCTCCCAGGTAATGCTCTTTTACTAGTCGCTTGAATTCAATTTTATTTGTTTGTGTGTATAGATGGCTCTTTGACGATTTAATAAAATATCACATAAATTACTAATATAATTATTTGGAAAACGTCATCTAGTGGTACATTATGCATGACAATAAACTTGTCAGTTGACTGTCGGGTTCGTACTTTGATGTAGGTCGGAAAATATCCTTCAAATTCACGATTTGATGCACTTAGTGACATCTAGAGAACATTAAGCTTACTATCAATCCGCGTACAGGTCTCTCGTAGTGAAGGAAAAGTCTATAGGTGGTACTTAACTATTAACTTTATAGTGCACCTAAAACTATTGTCAAATATCACATAATAATATTCAAAGGACATTCGCAAATTAATATGACAACGAAACATGTAAAATATGCAAACGCGATTTGATATTTAATTTTAGGTGGCACACCACAAACCCGCGGTATATCACAGTGGGCCATTTAAATTCAAAATATACCATATACATGTTAAGCGTTATGAAGCTAATTTTAATTAGTATATTTCCAGAAAATTCATTGTACTCGTAATTATTCAATAATATGACGGCTGATATCCTGCTGTTAAACCCTTTCAGCGCTAATGTGCCTATTTTGTTAATCAACATGTGATATTCTATTATCTTTATTAAGGCATCGTTAAATTCAAATTGTATTGTTTATTAAGAGCCACTTAGTCGTGTTGTATAATACAGTTCATATACAAAATATCTATGTAATAATAATATTAGTGATATCAAATTCGACGATTCTAAAAAACACATGTCAAAATCTATTTTATACTTGCGTTCATAAGCGCATACATATTACTTTTTTTGTAAGATAATAAGACCCTAAGTTTAATACTTAGGGTCTTATCTTCTTAAAGAAATAGAAAGATAGCAATTTTGCTTTCAGTAACATTTGAGACTGGATAGTGTTGGATATGAAGATAAGTGACCTCACATCGTATAATAACTGTCGTTAATCACAAAGGATCATTGATTTATTTAAATGCCACCTAAAACACAGTATTTTTGTTTTTTCGTACAGTATGTATGATAAAAACCTTCTTTGGATTTCTTTCGAAAAGCCGTTCTAACGCGCTATCAACCTATCAATAGCATTATTTTCATATTTTTGAGAATTGATTAACAAGTGATTTAACAAAGCTGTTTTGTCTGTTTGTCAACTATATAATTTTAGTCTTAAGTCTTTTAGGCCGATTTTAGAAATTAAACACTTGTAAATACAAGTACATAAGCCCATTTTCTATTAATTGCTCTTCAAATCACTTACTTATTTCTGAAAGACTTTAACGTTATCGTTTCAGCGAAATCATCCATATCGAAAAATAAGCAATACATTTCTATGACCCTATTCTCGAGTTTTTAGGCCGAACACGAGACAAATTGAAACAGTTAGTGGTTATCGCGTTTAGTCACAGCCATTTGTCTCAAGCCTATACTGGGAACATTACCATCACGGTGTAAACCACAAAACCTTTCCCAACTTTAACCAAACGACCTTACCACCTATCAAGATCGCAGATTTGAAAAGGCTGAAAATATACTGGTTGAAAAAACTGTTTTGTTCAATTAATTTTGTATCTTCTATTTTCTAGATATATAAAAATAACAGTACGTTGATTATTAAAGTTGCAATTACTTTAAGAGGTTATAGATCTTGCTTCATCAATAAATAAATATTTAGAGCATCTAACACATAACACCATCTAGTCCCAAACTAAGCAGAGCTTGTGTTATGGGTAGTACCCATAACACAAGCTCTGAGACAACTGATACAAATACATTATACTTTTCACAGAAGTCGTCACGATATCTTTTAGCATGTTTATAATAACTGACTGACCCTATTATAGATCGATCTTATAGATCGGATCAATAACACAAATAGAATTATAATGCCATCTAATGATTTTTTTTTTTCATTCACAGTCTTTTTTTTGTATATCTTAAGATCATTAATATTTTCTGAAAAAATCCCACCAATGTCACATATATTTGAACAGAAAAACCACAAAAAAACGTTTTAAAGCTTTCGATGTAAATTCATGCATAACACTTAAATACCTACGGACATTTATAAGAAATACATAATCACCTCAAATATAAACGAATCGGCTTTATATACCTGTACTGATTAATTGATGAAAATAAAAATAACTTAAACGCATTCAAAACACATGCCAACTTGAATTAGGTTGTGAATGAGATCTCAGGCTGTCATGAAGTGGGCGATCAGCAAAGTTACTCGTCGCATTGTCATTACCAGCCGCTATGACCCGATTATTTTATGTACGTTTCCCCCATAGAGTAAAATAACACATAGAATCGACTGACCTATTGGCTGAGCTACATTGAATACAGTATGCCTTCTTTTTAATTTCTGTATCTCATAATGATCTTTATTGTACATATTTTCATCTTCGATGATTTATTTTGTATAATCACAGTAAATCAAAAACTTATGTTGGAGCCCTCAAACTTAACACTGTAAAAAAATAGTGGAAATTTTACAGGACTTAAACGTACATGAGGTTTGAGGAGTCCTTTGTCCAATGGCAAAGGCAACTGAGGCTGAAGCAAAAAGGATCAAATACGCGAATAATTTAAATTATGTTAAATAAGTATGTATATAACAATGCAGTAGTGTAAGAAACACAAGTTCATCGTATGTATGTCCGAATAAAGGGCTTTATTATTATTATACAAATGTACAAAAATTCAAATCAAAAGTCTCATAAAATAACAGTAAGCCTACTTGTTTACGAAGTGAGAAATGTACAAAAACATTATCACTTTTATATTATCAGAGAACAGTTTCGGGCATGAGTGACGATATTCTGTAACCAATACATAAATTGTGCCTTTTTGGGTTGGATATAAAATTCACGGATATCTATCCTACTATTTCTGAAAAAGTATTATTGTGTCACTTG
This sequence comes from Spilosoma lubricipeda, assembly GCA_905220595.1. NCBI lineage: Eukaryota > Metazoa > Arthropoda > Insecta > Lepidoptera > Erebidae > Spilosoma > Spilosoma lubricipeda. Next base: position 11,337,750 of record HG992291.1, on the reverse strand, counting down.
TAGGAAGAAAATATATATCAAGTAAGAACTATTTTACATTATTTACGTATTTGTTAGAAAGGGCGATTTGTATTGTGTGTTGTATTTCGAAGACTTGATATTTAGGTCCAATCTTTGTTCTGGTATTACAAATAGACCTCAATGGTATTACGACATGTTTTTTTTTTATATTTGACCTGCCAAAATGACTCTACCCCATCTGATGGAAAGCAAAAGCAGAATCCAAGAGTGGTGGTCACCATCCTCAATGTGAACAAGGACAGTGCAGCATGGTGACCAGCACTATGGCGGCCTAATGAGATGTTTTTTCACGCCCCACTTAAAGGACCCGGGATCATAGTAAGACAGAAACACGTACGCTGGTAGTGAGTTCCAGGTTTTAACCGATCGGCACAGGAAGGAAGAAGCGATTCGATGAGTGCGAGAGGGTATGTCTTCCACTCTGAGGCGGTGACTTCTGAGGCTGGCACGTGTTGTCCTGTAGAGGAGAAGGGAGGACTAGTTGGAAGAGCTCTTCAGAACACTCCCCATGATAAAGGCGGTAGGGGACTGCCATAGAGGCGATATCTCCACGCATCTGCAGAGACTCGATCGACTCGGTGGCTTCAGGACTGCCGACAATGCGAATTGCTCGCCGCTGCAACTGGTCGAGAGCGTCAAACAGATACATCGCGGCACCATCGCAAAGGTGAGAATAATACTCCACGCACGAGCGAACCTGGGTCTTGGGACTAATCCCACCCACGCCCACCACTGTAACTGCTGTACACCAGGATCAACAGCAGTGACCCACGAACACACCGAGTTATGACACTCGGGCAGTCCCAGGAAAAAATTAACTGTCTTGGAACCGGCAACGAAATTAATCAGAAGAAAAAACAGGAGGAAGGAAATATGATCCCGGGTCTTATGAAGAAGACACAGTCAGTGGCGAGAAGAACCGTCTCACCTTGATTAGAACATCTAACTTCCACGAGGCCGCTTTAGTGACGCTCTCAACGCTCAAATGTTTGCACATTAAGAGAAACACAAGTAATTTGTAGAAAGTGAAAATTATATTTAAGTACTGTGTAAAATTCTTAAACAAATCCATTAAAATTTTAAGTTGAAAATAATTATTTTTGAAGAAAATAATTATATGCGTTACACATTGTTACGTTTCGCTTCTTAACCCTCCTGTTAACAAAGCTCTCACAAATTCTCTCAAATGATTACTTACTATCGTGACTCATGTACAACTAGGGTACCGGCCTGTACTTTTTTATTCTTTGGGACACCATTTTGTAACTATACTATACTTTTTATTTCTTAACCATCCGCTTATCGCAGTACCATTACTGTTCATAGGCCTCTAAAATATCACTCCACTTGGTTCAATCCTCAGTTTCTCGCATCCAGCCAGCCATATTGCTCGATATCATTATTTCTTTTTTTTACCTTTTTATATATTTTTTTTACCGTGGATTACCGTGGGAGAGTCACGCTTTGGCATGAATGGGCCGGCCCGACCGGAGTGATACCACGGCCTCAGAGAAAACCGGTCTGAAATAGCGCTTGCGTTGTGTTTCACCGAGTGAGTGAGGATACCGGAGGCCCATACCCCAACCGACCTTCAGGGGATGGAGAAAGGGATGTGGGGAGGTCGGTAACGCACTCGTGACTCCTCTGGTGTTGCGGGTGTCCATGGGCTGCGGTAATCGCTTACCATCAGGTGATATGTCGGCTTGTTTGTCCCCAATACCATAAAAAAGAAAAAAAATACCACCACTAAACCTCAGTAGATTTATTTGATCTCTACCATATATTATTATGAGACTAAGAACATTAACAATATTTTTTTAAAAACGGTCCCCATGATTTTAAACAACAGGGTTGTCAAGCTGGCAGTTTATCAACAACTGCGACGGCAATCAACTGTACGGAACGTCCTCGCTAATTGGTCTCTCTCAAAAACATTGAAATATTTATAATTTTGATCCGATGTTGTTAATTGGCGGCCGGGCAGGCCAGTCAGGAACATCCCCATTTATTTGTTCACTCAGTTATTCTAATTATCACTCATTTAGTATTCACCTTGTCTAATTAGATCTGTTGTGAGCGGAATTGTGTTGAAATTAATTTTGTATCTAGATTGGTTGATTAATCTGAAACTTTGTGCTAATGAATTGAATATTTAATTAATATCTTTTCAAGGAAAGTGAGGTATTTGTATGGCTGGACGTAGTCTTTATTAAGGAGAAGCCTATGTCCAGCAATGGACTATTAAAGGTTGTTGATGTGATATGACGTTTTATATACTATATATATACTATCTATATTAATCAAACGAGGTTGCGTGGGTCGGCTAGTACTAATATATAAAGCTGAAGAGTTTGTCTGTTTGTTTGTTTGTTTGAACACGCTAATCTCAGGAACCGCTGGTCCGAATTGAAAAATTCTTTCAGTGTTAGCCCATTTATCGAGGAAGGCTATAGGCTATATATCATTACGCTAGGACCAATAGGAGCGGAGCACCAATGAAAAACGTTTCGAAAACGGGGGAAAATTATCACGCTACGGGCAATAGAAGACGCAAACGAGGTTGCGTGGGCCAGCTAGATTTCAGTGATGGTTTGGTGGGGTGTTAGCTATGAAGAAGTGACTGAGCCGCATGTTTGAGAAAAAGGTATCAAAACATCGGTACCAGTGTATGAAGAGACCATTCTTGAGAAGGTAGTTAAGTCCCTTAATAATACCATGTTCAGTAACCAAGAATGGTCCTTTCTCGGCGTCGGGCTATAAAGCTCGATTCACCCAATCTTGGTTAGAAACGCACGTTCCGGACTTCATCAGAACTGAAGACTGGCCGTCATCTAGTCCTGATCTTAATCCACTGGATTATGATTTATGGTCAGTTTTAGAGAGTAATGCTTACTCTAACCGCCATGATAATTTAGAGTCCCTAAAACAATCCATACGATTTACAGTGAAGAATGTTTCCATAGAAAGAGTGCGTGCGTTCCATAGAAAGATTGATAACTGGCCTCAACGTTTAAAGGACCGTATTGCAGCCAATGGAGACCACTTCGAACAAGCTTTATATATTTTTATTTGGTTTTATATTTATGTATTTAACTAACACACTGTAATGGTACTAATAAAAAAATTGTTGTTCTTTGTCACAATATTTACGGCTAGACTAAGTCTGTGTTATACCCTCTAATCATTAAAACACAATAATTTTATGTTATGTTCATACATCAAGATTCAAGTAAAGAAAGACAATATAAAGACGCACTTCTACAGTAGCATCTACACCCTACAAAAAATTAAATATAAAATACCAATTAACGAGTTAAAAGGCCAGCCAAAACTTATTAAGAACGTATCCCTAAGAGAATGAAAGTAAAATACGGGCCGTCTGAAACTCTTTTATTTATCGAACCTTTTCTTATCTAAAAATGAAGCGAATTCTCATCCCACCGCCTACAGAGCTTGCCTTGCTTGTTTCCGTTCGACCAAAATGATGAATTTTCATTAGGGATGTTAATTTTACAGCGATGAAAGCGAAGTTTTACAAAATGTATAGATTTGTTTGGTTTTATTAAAACAGTACGGTTATGATGTGCCAATGACTTCATTTAACAAGATTTTATTTCTTCGTGATATTTATGTTATGCCTATTAATTTAGAGATTAAAGCAAACGTATTTAACGATAACTATGGAGTCTCCGCTTGTTTTACTTATCAATAACAGTATAACACAATTCAACTCGAATTTAGAATTTCATTGTAAATTATTTAACATACTTTACAACATTTTTGTCTTGCATTTATAAAATACATGCTACATTGTTTACACGGCACACGTCGGCCAGAAGTCACCTTTTGTCTGCGTGCTTTATATCGACTAAAGAACTTTCTTCCCACTAAAACCAAGGCTATGCTTATGCAATCCCTAATTATTCCCTTGATCGATTATGGTGATGTGTGTTATTTTGACCTGAATGCAGACCTCCTCAACAAACTAGACCGGCTTCTTAATAACTGCATTCGATTCGTTTTCAATCTTCGCAAGTATGACCATGTGTCTGCTTTACGTATCCAATTGCAGTGGCTCCCAATTCGACAGCGCCGTAGCTTGCGTGTGTTATAATAATATAATTATTATTATAACTAAAGCAAAATATATGTTTATAATAAGATTGTTTTAAAATTAAATACATTCAGAAAATTGTGTTATATTGACGGTAGTTGATTAAAATACATGTTTGTCGTCGCTTATAAAAACGGATGTTTCGGCTGGACCAACACACTTCTTGTCGAGCCGTGGACCGGTGCGGAGCTCTCTTAAATTTAATCGGTGACAACCAGTAGTGCCAGTGCGGATATTATATTTACAAAATCACAAATTAAAGATAAGTATAAACTATTCTATGTTGAGTAAATAATGTTGTAGTTATAATGTTTATATTAAGATAATGATATAAATTGGTATATAGATGAATAATTTGTTACATATAAAAACATAAGTATATAACAATAAATATATGTTATACAATGTATCATTTTTACTTTAAATAAATGTTTACCTTTCATATATTTGTTTTGTTATTATGGAGTATAATAATTTAAGGGACAGGAATAAGTTAAATTTATAAATAAACCTACTTATAACTAATAAACTATTACGTGCACTAACTTCTCTTTTTTCTTTTCTCAACTCCCCATCGTTACCCGAATATCTCGTACCCCACTTCCGTCTACTATGCTCCAATCATGATCGAAACCTTCGGTCTAGAAACAATATGCTCCTTCTTTGCCCCCCTCATACCTCTAACTTTATCAATTCTTCCTTCTTTGTGCAGTCAGTTCTTCTTTGGAACGCGCTCCCTTCCGAAATCAGGATGTCCACTAGCCGCCTCACATTCAAGACGAAAGTACGCGACCTACTTCAGAGTAAATTGGCAGAAAAGTCTCAACGATAGTTCTCTGACTGAGTAATTATGTATTATATTTATGTATATCTATAGTTATGTATTGTGTAGGTATTACTTCTATGTATTTATGTACAAAGTCCAGTAGTGATTTGTGTATATTAGTTTTATCTCATACCAACGTATCAAATATATATGTCATATTATACTATATTCTGTTGCGCACCTACCACTTCATAATTCCACATCACCTTAAGGTTGACTGGCAGAGAATGCCCCATGGCATTAAGTCCGCCTTTGTGCAAAATGTGCATCAAGTTTAAATAAATAAAAAATAAAAATTGTTACGTCTGCATTCGCTGTACGGTGCCACCACTCTTGGATTCTGCTTATGCTTTCCATCAGGCAGAGTAGAGTCAGTTTGGCAGGGCCAAATATAAAAGAAATACATTTAATTTTAACAAAATAAGAAACCGTCTTCAAGAACGACCAAAACGATCGATTTCTTTTGGATGCCATCATTAGATCTTAGTGTGTCAAGCGTCTACCTGTTGCCGTTATCAATATCGAGCAACAACGAAAAAAAATCACATTTGGTGTAGGTATGGGAGCCCTCTTTAAGATATATTTTTTATTTTTTTTAGTAACATGTTGTTAAAGCATCAACAGAAATCTTCTCTAAAAAATGTCAACTATCGCGGTTCATGAGATACAGCTTGGTGACAGACGGAGGGACAGAGAGACAGACGTACAGCGAAGTCTTAGTATTAAGGTCCCGTTTTATCCTTTGAGTACGGAACTCAAAAAATGTTACAACAATTGCTCTTGCACATTTTTCAAATCACGTGAACTGCCTTAAGTTGCGCTCCTGGCACAAAGAAACAATAGCAAAGTCGTGACATCTATTTTATTTTTCACATTATTTCCCCAGGTTTCATAACAGTTGATATTACGAGGCGAGCGCACAAAATACGAATTCGTACATTTATTCATGACTGCAAGCTGGCCACTTTAGCCTGCGCTTTGTTTTACAAATACACAAGACGAGACTTAAGCTCAACAGTACACTAGAATATACGTATTCATCTGAATACATTCAGATCACCATCTTTTACATCTGTAAGCAGATGTTTCTTTTCGCTTATAAGACTCCAGACTGGTATTTGCAAATAAGTGTGCATAGTTTCCGACCTAACGATGATACACGTATTTTTTTCTTATTTTTATTTTTCTACGTAAGATTCTTGAACTCTATACACATATTTTAGCGATGCACAATGCAAATGTAAAGACACACAACTACAATCACTAGGTTTTATTAACGAGTGCTTTACTTGTGAATCTTTACTTGAAAAGTTTTCAGACCACCTAGTTAGTACATCTAGATATGATATAATATTAATACAGTCATTAACTAATTATAGCTCGTAGAACCTTAAGCGCGTCACACACAATGAATATACTATAAAAATAAATACTACCTTCGGCATAACGCTAACCATACATTTCATTAAACCACACACAATTAACATATATATATATATATACTAGCTGTCCCGGCAAACGTCGTTTTGCTATAACTACTAATAAATTAAAAATGAATTCAAAAAACATTGGCCAGCGGACAAAATTGTGAATCTAAACCATTCCCAGATACCCTTGAACACACACAAAAAATTTCATCAAAATCGGTCCAGTCGTTTGAGAGTAGTTCAGTGACATACACACTCACAGAAGAATTATATGTATAAAGATTTCACATTCGAGTGTCTTGAGATACTGACCGATATGTAAAAGATATCTTAACATATTAACGACGTCTTAAGATATTGAAATATATCTTTACATTATTGGCGACTTTATTTTAGGATAAAGAATAGGATGTTCTATCCTTATTCCCGACTACGGCAAAGCCAAAGAGGGTTATGATTTTTACAGGCTATGTATGTATCTACGTATGTTCATCTGTTACCTCACAGCTCCTCAACTACTAATTATAATAATAATAAATATAACCGACATCTAACACACAACGCCATCTAGTCCCAAGCTAAGCAGAGCTTGTGTTATGGGTACTAGACAACTGATACAAATATATATTATACATTTTTTTGTAAATACATACATATTATACATAGAAAACACCCAAACTCCGAAACCAATATTTGTAGATCATACAAACATGTGGTCCGAACAAGCAGTCGCACATGCCAACCGCGAGACCAACGAGGAAGACTATATAGTCTAATATATACTAATTAGACTATATAACTATATAGTCTAATTAGAACTGGACAAATAAGGTACCGTTAGAAGCGTCTTGATTCTCCGCTGGTTATAGGCTCTATGACGTGTCACTTAATTTAATGTGGTGTCCTCTAGCGGTCATAAAGTACTGTGTTAAAAATAAATTAGAAATAAATATGCCATGTTTGGTGTCATTGAAAAGGGTGTGACATGTACATTTTAAAAATTTATATATTCTTAGCAGTTTCTCGTAACTTTGTACGTATTTATTCAAAAATTATGATATTTCTAAAGTGTTTCTAAAGTACATGGTAAATTGATAATTGATCATTGTAAAGATTTAATTCACCTCGTTGTTTTTTGGTTCTTATATGGCCCTCTATCCATATTTCACTTCTTGATGCAACATAATGATCGAATTCATTGTCCCATTCGTCATCCGACGACCAAGAACTAAACACTCAATATAAGGAACGAAACCGCCGACTCGCAAGACGCCTTCTGACAGAATGATGCAGTTTAGATATATTATCGTATATTTGCTGCGTGTGGTCCTTTAAGATAATATATATTTTTATTAGATGTTAAAATATATATTATCTTTTTTTTTTTAAATAGGTGGCAAACGAGCAGACGTATCACCTGATGGTAAGTGATTACCGCCGCCCATGGACACCCGCAACACCAGAGGCGTCACAGGTGCGTTGCCGGCCTTTTATCTTCGTTGTGTCTGACGCCCTTGACGCATTAAATAAAATATTTAAATAAACATTTCTGACATTTGACACACAACGCCATCTAGCCTCATACTAAGCAGTGCTTGCATTATGATAGCTAAATTGACTGATACTATAGGTAATTTTCTACTTTTTTTGTAAATACATACATATTATACATAGAAAACACCCAAACTCCGAAACAAATATTTGCAGGTCTTACAAACATTTTGTACGACCCAGGAATCGAACCTGAGACCTCAAGCACAGCAGTCGCATACGCTACCACTGCACCACCGAGGCAGTCTCAACATGATAATATACATGATATCTTGCATAATATTGATTGCAGAAATTCACTTTTAAATCGTTATGTATTTGGATATCTATCTATACTAACTTTTAAACTTTCGCGTTCCATGATATTAACAAATATTTTTACGGGCATTCAGTCCAGTCAGCCTGTGACCACGGCCAGTGCAACCTGGTCGAAACGTCAGGCAAATCAGAGGTATGTGATACCTTTTTAAATAAGTGATCGCGTTAATTCCCGTAAAAATATTTGTTAAAAGCATCTATAAGTGTGATCTCAATCAGTGTTGTAGTATTTTAATTTATTATATCTGGACGGAAAGTTTTTAAGGAAGACATATCCTATCACAGTGAAACCTGCGATAATAACGTGAAATCATCGGATGAAAATAAATCCGCATAGAACTACTCGATGTCCATCTTACGTAAACTGTGACATGATTAAACCTGAAGTTTTATTAAAAAGTCTAAAAAAATATACACCACCTATTTTATTCGACTTTTGTTTTGTCTGTGACTACAGTAGAACGAGTTTTACAAAGGATCATAAAATATAGCATACCTACATCAGACTGTTACTAACTTAAAAAAAAAGCAAATTCAAATATAATTAACCAAGACATCATAAGATCACTTACTTACGATATTTGTTTCTCTTCAAAGTCGATTTTAACAATTTGAAATGAGTTCCTCCAAGAAGCACTTAAAATTTAAATAGCTAGAGCCTATAACGGCGATTATAATCAAATCGAATTCCTGATCTAGCAATTTATCTTTAAATGTGCAAGTCTAAGCTTATTCGAAGCGAGCTAATAAAACCGATTCGTGGGCAAAATTTTATTAGATCCTTAATTTCATTATTTACCAAAATGTTGATATATTTGAACTTAAAATGCCGAGTGAAAACATGATAAGTTTTACTATACAGAACATTTTATAAATTGAATAATATCTGAACCTTTGATATAAAAAAATTACTTAGGTAAGCAATATTTTTAAAACCAAAAATGTTAGTATAAGGTTAATTAAATACACATATTAAAGAATTATTTTAAAAAAATATGATAGTTTTTGAGACAATAACTACAAAAACATACAAACGTAAAATGCAAACTGATGTACTATTATTTTACATTGAACTTCCTAATGGTTTAAAAAGGTATATTAAAGGTATTTGAAAAAAAACTTCGTTTAAAAAACCGACTTCAAAAACTTAAAAGGATTAAATAACTTAATAAAGATTTAATTAAATACACCTTATATGCAAACCTTTAATATTTATGAAACACTATTATTTGTTAGTTTTCAAGTCGATGTCGAGCTAAATGTAATAGTAGGTTTTTGAGTTTTTGAAGACTTTTTTTTTAAATGAAGTTTATTTTTCGCTTTTTAGTCTTTCTAGGCAGGGAGTATTCTTTTGATCTTTTTTTAAGGTCTGTTTAATAGTTTTGCATGACTATTATGTTATAAGAATTAACATTACTTGTAACCTAGACATTACGAATATACCTATATTCAAACATATAATTTACGTGTTTGTATTACCTAAATGTACGTTAAAACCGTGGTTAAAACCAAGTACCTTTAAAGTAATACTTACGCTCAAACTTTCTATTGTAACGTGAAGATTATCACATCCACTATGGAAGAAAGAAGTTATCCATTATGTGATGTATAAGCACATAAACTAGCTGGCAGTTTGTTATCGAAATGCAACTTCATAACACTCGGTTCACAAAGCATAGATATCGCATAAAAATGATATAGGTATAAAGATTTAGAATTTTGTGTTCACCTACAAGGTTTCACCTAAAATTCCACAGCATCAGGTACTTTATTACTCTATCAAAATACCTCGAGTGAAGATTTTACTTGGCGTAAATGCCACACATGTCTAGTTTCGGATTAGGGACAAAGAATGTCGGCTTAAAGCAAATATGTTTCAGGTTCTATTCTTTGTATGCATGCCTATGGACAGGAAATAGTTTGAAATTTGGCAATTTATTTATTACGTAGAATAAATTATGATTCTATTTTATATAATGGTTTTATAAGTTTGCACTATTGTCTATTCATTTTTGCTGTTTTGTATTATTTACACATTAAATGAAATAGATTTAGATAAATCTATTTTTATTAATTGTTTCTGTAATAGATCATTAACAACTCATAATGTCCCACTGCTGGCCTCGGGTCGCCTCTCAGGAGAGGGTTAAGGCTAATTAATAATTCGGACAATCTATAGTAAATGCTTCCTCTTAATATTTTGTTTATTATCAACCAGATCTAATCATGTCCCTTTCCCCTTTGATAAGAATAATAATGTTAGTATGTATTTAATAACATGGCCATATTAAATAGTAGTTGTTGCCCGCGGCGCCGCCCGCGTATATGTCGGTTATCGCTGCAAATAGTAGCCTATGTGTTATTCTGATGTATAAACTATATTACTGTAAAGTTTCATCCAAATCCGTTCAGTAGCTTTTGCGTGAAAGAGTAACAAACATCCATCCTTACAAACTTTCGCATTTATAATATTAGTAGGATTTTATTAAATAGGTCAAAGGAGAATATATAAACTTAAATTTAGTTAAATAATTAAGACCCTTAATTACAGTGGCGAAAGAAACTATTTTAAACCAAAATAGATTTGTGTTGTTTAAGATATCTTACTAGTAATTAAGTATCTCTCAGTTCTCTTAACACATTGAGATACTCGAAAACTTTAAATTAAATTAAATTAAATTTTATCGGACATCTAATACTCAACGCCATCTAGTCCCAAGCTAAGCAGAACTACATATATACTTTTTACTATATAATTGTATATATTTTTTTTTTGTAAATACATACATACATAGAAAACACCCAAACTCCGAAACAAATATTTGTAGATCATACAAACATGTGGTCAGACCCGGGAATCGAACCCAAAACCTCATGATCATCATGATTGTATATTAGACAAATAGATTTTGTTTGAAATTTTTTTAATTCGATTTATGTTCAGCATTTAAAATATATCAGATGTGTTCAAGCGACAACATTATCGATTATTAAACAAAGAATTGTCTGCCCATTTTCTCTTCTAAGTAACAATTTCATACGTAAGCTCCGACCGTCATGCTATGAATTATTATGATCTTCGAATTTATAGGCCCAAGACATCACTGCACTCGTGGAAAATTAAGAAATATAGCGTTTTCTCTCAATTTATATTTTTGTCTATAAATATGTCAGGCCATTGAAATACATTTTGCGTTCCTAAATCACAAAAAAGTAAGTTATCTATTTACACATATATTTATTCACTAGTTTACTTTTGTGTAATTTTACTTAATCTAAACAGTTTAATCTATCAGGGACTGTAAAATCTAAAATACCTAATAAAAAGATAATTTGTAAGTACCTTGCTTATCATAAAACTTAAAAGATTTGTTGACCAGTATATAGGATCCATCCTAGAGATCGATACATAAATAGTTAACACTCTCACAAAACAAAATATTATTCAATCGAATTCAAAGTCTTTTTTCAAATTCGAATTCAAATTCAAAATCATTTATTCAATTAAGACACTAAGTGACATTAATGAACGTTAAATTGAAGCTGTAGTTAAGAATCATAGATCGACACAAACAGACGCCACAGCATGTGCTGTATTGTCGAGTTAAATTAGGTGAAAACACCAAAATCTACTGCCTGCCTGTGTCGATCCATAGCTTCCAGTTTCCAAAATGCGTAGAGCCTCATGAGAAGAATACTGGCAAAGAAACTCATGGCCACTCTTTTCAAAGTCAGATTTTCAGGTACAATAGTGTAAGTATTACATGTAAGGTAAACAGTATGCAAGCTGTTGCCACCTGAATTTTCTTTTATTAAAATACTCCAAAATGTAAAGCTCAAAAAAAAAAAAGAAAAGAAAAATCACTCATTGATAACGTTAAAGGTTTTAGTCTATTAAACATAGAAATCATTCAAGGTGCACATCTACTTACAATCAGTTGCAAAATCTGCTGTTGAAAATAATTCGTGACTAGATTAAAAGGCTACAGTTGCAGTTGAACGAACCAAAATAATAGTATGTCTAAAGCATCGCTGACTAGGCCGACCAATCACCCCAAGCAGCACCCGTTCACGAGTATGACGCATGGACCATTTTCATTTGGAAAATCTATTCATGAATATTAAACCTTTACTGGTGGCATTTTTTGCTTATTTGTCTTTTTTTTAATTGAAAAGAAGTCTTAAAAACGCTCTATTTTAATATAAATTATCACGTTACATTCTCAATTCTGTATATTCATATAATTTTCCTTCTCATCACTCCCAGTCTAATACTTTTGCTATCCTAATCCTAATAATTTATACAAATAAATAAAGTTGGAGTGTCTGTTTGTATAATTAAAATATCCGCTTTTTAATAAATGCATATGTATGTCTACACGATACACATAAGAAAATATTTTTTTTTTTAATTTTTGTCTGTCGGAGTAACTTAGGCTACTTCTTTTAGACTAACTTTGTCCCGCGGCGTTACCTGCGGTACAACAAAGCGCGGGTAACACCGCGGTGTTCAGCTAGTTATAAATATGAATGTAAGTTTGTTGTTACGCTTTCTCGTGAAAACTACTTAACAGATCATTATGAAACTTTGTACACATATTCTTGGAGGTTGGAAGTAACATAGGATACTCTTTTTTAGGCGAGAGAAGCCGCGGACGAAAGCTAGTCACAAAGAAAATTATGAAATTTTCGTAGCAGTTCTTCAAATCGGGTTAATGTTTTTTTTTCCGAAACTATAAAAGACAGTTATGTTCTTAAGAACTAAGTATGTAAATGTTATAATTTCAAGACTAACAAGGAGAAATAATCAAAATCTGTAGACCAACAAAATGTGAGATAGCACAAAAAAACAACCAAATTGAAAACCCCTCCTTTTTTTTGATATCGGTTAAAAAGGTAAATTTTTTCTTAGTATCCGAAACATCGTTTCACTTATATTGCCTTTAACCAAGTGTAAGGTCAAAAAGGCCTTTTTTGAAGTCGCTTTAAAAAACCAACTTCAAAAAAAGCTGTCAGATTCTTAATTCCACTGTTTTTTCATGTTTGTTACCTTCGAACTTTAGACTACGTAAACAGATTTTGATGATTCTCTTTTTATTTGAAAGCTGGTACTTCCCGTGTGGTCCCCATTTCAATTTGGTCCAGTTCTTGAATCCTATTTTCTTTTGTTAAAATTTGATATTATTTAACTGTCGTGTGACAATTCTGGAAACTGAAGTGATCGAGGTTTAAGTCGAAATGATATAGTATATCGCATCGAAACTACAAACACAAAGCAGTGAGTATTTCCTAGTCGAATAATTTGGTTATCTTCCTACAGAGCAGAGCGATTGTTTTTTGTAAAATCGATCTCGTACGTGAAGTGCGATCAGATTTCCCATTCTACTGTAAAACAAGTATAGATCGCGTCATGTCAAAGGGCTTCGGTATTTGAACAGGATGATTTACTCTCGTGTGACGCTAGCTTCTCTACCCGACTGCTTCAGAAGGAGGCTAATGTTTTTAGAAAAACTTACAACAACGGTTACGAGCTAAGCTTACGTATTTGGATATTGAACTACATGGAAACCTTATGGAAGGTTGGCAGTCTGTGTATGTCTGTATGTTCCAATGTGGCGCCTAACCTACTCAACCGATTTTAATAAATGATGTATCAATAACAAGATGTTCCAATAGCTACCATTGTTTAATATCTCATCCAATATTACTGAATATATCTTTTCCAAAATCTTACTATAAACTACTATTTGAATTAAAATTATTTGTTATCTTCTTACTGATCGTGTAAAGTGTAAAGTTTAGTTTACGAATACCAAATACGTATTTCCACGGAAATGTAAAACTTATTCAAAACACAAAGTAAACTTTAGCGACCCATGGACGGAGGGTCTTAAACTTTTATATCAACGTCGTGGCATATCTTATCGTAGTTGCAAAAGAAAGATTATAGTTTGGGAAACTTCTGACCACCGTTTCCATCACCTGAATCTGCGGTTCTATTATTTACATTCACTATTCATTTCAAAAGGTTAACCAAAACAATTTAATTTTGTCCGTCTGTATAATTTCAGCTTTATATTTCTAGCGTATAAAATATGGTTTTCCATGGCTTAAAGACAATTGAATTGTCATAATTGCAGCTATTATTTGTGGTTTATTTCAGGAAATTGTTTTATTAATGTTGTGCCATTGATTTGTTTATCGCGAACAATTTATAATCAAATTGTTATTTGTGAAATAATTATGTAGTTCAATATTAAAATTTGTTATGTTCTACAAATTGATGTATAATATTCTATACAATTATATAAGTGCTAATAAACCAAACTGAAACTAGCTGTAAATAGCTAATTACGTCAAAATCCATAGTTTGGATCTTAAATGCTGTTACTTGCACTAAGCACTGTAATACTAACTGGTATTTCTGGTGCTTCTTTTACTTGAAGGCCTGCCAAAGTAACTATACTCAGCCTGATGGAAAGCTTGAGTAGAAGCTAAGAGTGAGAATGCTTTTTCACGTCAGCTTTAAAGACCCGGGACCATATTGAGAGGGAAACACGTGCGCTGGTAGTGAATTTCAGTTTTTGACTGCTCGGCACATGAAGCAAGTTATTGCTAACGTGTTGTGCGAGTCTACTCACGTAATTTTATTTACTTATTTACAACTTTATGTACTTAAGTACGTCAGCGGACTTCATGACCCGGGCATTCTCTACCAGATAACCTTTGAGATGTTTACAAATCATAAGAGATCAATGTATACAAGTTATAGATGTTTATATTTTGATCCTACATTTTAACTAACTACTTCGTAAATTATAATTCAGTATCTTTATTTTCAGAAACAACTCACACCCGATACATATTCTGGAGACTGTAAAAAACTTTCCTTTAATAAAATAATATTAAAAATGCAGGCGCACAGTAAGTACAGTTTTTTTTACATTGTTTTAATACTGTGCTAATAAGTACTAGTACTAGTATTAAAACATTGTATAAAAATCATCACAGTTTCGTTAATTACGTGTATTATCATGCAGAAAGGACTATGCATCTGACCTGTCCTTGAACGAGCTAAGGGAGCTTGATCGTCTAACGGAAATAAGACACTCAGCAAACAAAGTGCGCACGTTAAGTTGTGTACCTTACATAGCGCTCTAAATGTGGCATCAGTTTTTACTCTAGCAGCAAATGCACTGTTAAAAGTTAATCTCTTTTACCACATGATTGGGAGATTGAGAGCAAAATAAATGTACATCATAAAAGTTAAATAATAATAAGATAGAAAATAGATGTAACTGTGTCTAAATTCATTGAACATGTTCTTACAACTTTACTGTCAATTAGAATATTTAAACTAATACAAAAAAATAAAAAAAATGTAGTACCTTCATCCAAAGCACGTAAACTTTAGTAAAAAACTGATGCAATAAACAAATAATAGCTCTATTTTTTACTGAACTGTTTCGTCATGTCACAGTTCCTCGTACACCCGTCCATTACACTATTTTTCCTTTTATTTTTCATTCGCAAAGGGTCTCAAACAGTTTTATGCTTATTACGTAGGGACGCAACTGAAATAGGTAGACACGTTTATTTACAGCTCTATGTGTGTTTAAGATGGCTTAATTTAACTGCCACAAATATAATCAAGTGGCAGTATTGCGTTATATAATTTCTACTACAATTTATAGTTATGTTCTATAAGATGTGAATTGTAATATCCAAAGCTATTTAGAGCCCTCCCTTTTGATTTACTGCTTACTCAAAATTGAGAAATTCTGATCAATTTACTACCTATCTATCAACAATATTTTAACTTTACTTGGTGGCAAGTCATAATTTGTTTGCAAACTCTGAACGTCCTTAAAACGACATATACAAAGCAAAACAACTTAAACCTCGCTTTACTAGATATTTTAACCAAGGCGCTTATTTATTTGTAACATATACAATAATAAACCAGTTATTACAAAGCAATGATTTAAAAAAAAAAAGGAACTTTAAAAAAATTCATTATTATTTTCAATATATTAAATTATTTAATTTATACTAGTAAACTTGTAGTAATAAACCTAAATACTTTTATATACCTACCTTTACTAAGGTGTTCAAACTCATTTGATGAGTACAAACATTCAAATGAAAACAAAACATCAAGCAGAACCGTAGAATCGCAGAGTGAGATGTACGTAAGTAATCAATTTTCAAGTGCCATGTGTCACACGACTATCGATACTGTTGTCACAGTTTTTCCAACACAAATACCATTTTCCGCAATCTGTTATGCGCTCAAAAGGCACACCCGGGAATAAAAAGGACGCAAAGACATTTTTCCACCTCTCGGTCGCTGGCCCAAGATACACAGTTATATAGAACATGTTATAAAAGTCGATAGCTAGTCTCCGGAGAAATTCTTCGATTCTTCTACACGTCACGGCAGCGTGTACGGTGGAAAGTTATTTGTAAAGGCGATTCTCGTTAGGTCTTACCCGATTTACTGTTGTTTATTTTATGTAGGATAAATTGTTTCGACTTCGGTATTATTTGTCTTTTTCAATTGTTTCTGTAGCACTTTAGTTAATCATACGGATCTTGTTACAAGACGAACTAAAGTAGCATGTATTCACCCACATGCTAAGAAACTAAGCTATATAATATAATAACTTGTAGTTATCGTAACTTGTACGATACTGGCAAGAAGTAGCGTAGTTTTTCGTAAACACATGCGTTGTTTTACGTATAATTTTTTAGCCAACCTATCCGCGACACATCATTTTATTATATTTTATTTCATACAAAACACTTTTCATCTATTAAACAGATGGGTAAAGGTCGTTCCTAATCGTATCCTCTACTATGACAAAAATTTATATATATCTAATTACCAAGTAATCGAGCATAAATATTTAACATAATTATGTTTTACAATTTCATATCAACATTTTTAAAGGACAACTCATTAATATCGGCTACATCCATCACACCATATTATACCTATTTAAGCAATAATTTTATTGCAGGGAACATAACATACTGCGACCATAAATAGAGATCAATGGTTATACGATAACTTGGTACTTTAAAAATAAAGCTGCAAAGGCAGAAATTTTGGTAAAGAATAATGGTAATAGATTCTGATAAATCTGGAAAGCTATTTTTCAGACTAAACAGTATTATGCTTTTAAAGTTTAAACAGATATTTCCTGCGAACTAGATGGGTATTTTTTTTGTCAAGGTGTTTGAATGAATTAAATGCCAAGTAGTAGAGCCACGCTGATTTCAGCACGAACGGGCCGGCTCGACCGGGGCGGTGCGACCCTCGCACAGAAGATCGACTTAAAATGACAGCGATCACGCTGTCGGGTTTCGTTGGTGAGTGCGAGACCGGAGATCCAATGATGCAGAAGCATCACTAGCCCGCCATGGTGTGGGTCGCCATGCTACATTGTTGCAGCATTCGCAGTATGGTGACCACCACTCTTGGATTCTGCTTATGCTCTCCATCAGGCAGAGTAGAGTCTTTTGGCAGGGCCAAACATAAAAAAAAAGTCTCTAACATATTTTTCAACATGCTTGTTTGAGTTACTTAATTATGTTATTTGTTTTTCTTTCTTTGTAATCTTAATTAAGCTTTCTGAAGCTGTATAAAAACTTAGGAAGCTATTTGTAATTGGAGTGCAGATATAAATTGGTACTAAAGTAAAAGTAATTTTAAGTACTACTTAGTCTGTGTTCTATAACTGTATCTTTTGAACATTAATTAACAAAATTTCCTTTCATTTGTAGTTTTAAACAAATCATCAAATCAAACAAAGATCGTTGATTCCTGTGTTCATAGATATAATTGTCTTTAAGTTGATATAATATATAGAGATTTCATAATCATCAATACATATAATAAAATCGTAAATGGTCACTGTCT